>JBCEWE010000477.1:0-105000 GCA_039877035.1 Silurus lanzhouensis
TGAGACTTCTTTCACTAGTCTTTCCCCTCTTGCCAAAACACCCAGGAAACAATGTTAAAGGAAAGCTCTTCCTAAACCATCTCTCAATTCTCTTTGAAGCTGGATAAAGCTGTCGCTGAACTCTTCAGTACGATGGCATTTGTTTCTCCCTGTTTTTCTCTCTCACCCCATCCTTTTTAATGGTTTCTAATCCTTTACACGTAATCTTCTCTCTATCTGTAGTTCGATTCTCTCTAAAAATCAGCATTTTATTGGTGTCTGTCTGTCCATCTATTGTTTGCCCTGTGTGTGTCTGCTCTTTTTTTTTCCATCCATCTTTCTCAAAGCTCCGTTTCCCCGTTTGCTTATTAGTCTCGTAAAGTGGCCGCATCGACTGAACTAGACCCAGCCATCTCCTTCAACGAGCACCTTAATGTTTGAGAAAAACAGCAGTGCCAGCTCTGAAGTGCTTATTACTTCTAGTCCCGTGCCTTTCCTTTCTGGTTCACTCAAATCAAGCGTACAGAGTCACTGGCCGGGAAATCATTTCTTTCCTTATCCATGGTGAAAAGGCTAGACTGCAGTCAAACGTCTATCTCTTAATCTGTCTCCTTCAATCTCCCTCACATACACAGTCACAGTGTGGTCCTCTGATTCATTATCCGGGATAATGCGAGCAATTCAAGCCTCATCGCTCTTCAGCCTGACCATTGACTGCACTAATAAACAAGTTACTGATTGATGGTGAAGAAAGTTTGCCAAATAAAAGTAATTAAACCCAGCACTATATGCATTGCGCTTGCTGTAGATGAAGGCAACGCTGTGATTGATTCAGAACTGAATAATACAGAAGGATGAGAGTGGGTATTGTAAAGAATAAAGACAAAATCTGTTGGGTGTCCTGCTGGTACAGGAAGGTCATATTGCTGCCTTACAGTGCCATGATAAAGGGGTTAAAATCTTGGTGGTGTTTGCATGGGTTTCCTGCAACTTCTCTCCAAACACACAAATGGCATATTAAAGGACAAAAACAACATGAAGTGTCTGAGGTGATGTGGTGATGTCTCAGGTGATGTGATGTGGACAGAGTTGAGATGTCATTTTCCAAAAATATTCCCCCAGTCATTGTTAGAACATGGTGTTTGAGACTGCTGTCAGATATCTCCCAAGAATATTTAGTTGCATTAAGACATGGTGACTTTGAAGGCTATAACATTTTATAACATTAAACCGTTCAGTGACCCTCATGTCATTGGATGGGTTGGAGTCATCCTGGAAGAGACCACTCCCACCAGGATAGAAATGTTTAATCATAGAATAAAGGTCATCAATCAGAACAACTTTAAAGTGATTGCAGTGAACGTTTTCTCTAAGTGGATACTGTAAGTGGACCTAGGCCATGCCAGAAAATCAGCTCTAAAGAGGAACAGGTTTAGTTCCCCCTTAATTTGCCTGCTGTCTGGTGAACATTTTTGAAATGTTAGAGGACACTTTTAAAGTCAAGCATTTGACTTTGTTACTGGGATAATTGCATTAATAATTGGCTTCTTTTATGTCTGCAAGCATGACAATTCTCATCTGCTCCCAGAGTGAAAAGAGACACAGACAAAAAATGTTTACTTTAGGCTTGTCTTGTGTAGATACTGAATTGAATGCCATTCATCATGCTTTCTGTCAGAGTGTAAAAAAAAAAGTACAGTATAATGTAGCAATCAGTTTTTACTTAGTTCAGTCTGAATCAGACTGACCTTTAGTAAATGGTTTTCAAACCCTGAGAGAGACGAAAACATTGAAGACCAGCTAGCTTCGGTTATATTGTTTCTTTTGTCTAAGTGCTATTATTATGCTGTGTAGTTCACTAAAATGGACGCTGTGACATTTCTCTCCCACATTCAATGCTGAGTTGCACTTACCTGTTGCCCTTTTCTTTTTTTTCTAAAGAGCTTCCACCGTGTCATCACGGCGGCTTGGATGAGGATGGCTCTATTTTTGTAAACGAAGCAGCTTTTCTGACGCCATCCATGAATAATCGCATCTTCATCACTACCAGCATCAACAAAATCAGCATAACACTCACCTACTTCCAGGCTATGAGAATTCACCCAGTGCACAGAACAGTCTGAATTCTCTGCTGGCTTTGTCCAATCATACTCACCCCACCATCAGCATGCAGGATGAGCTATGGAGCGAAGGTACTGAGCAATGTGAAAAGCAGTGATTATCTATCTATCTATCTATCTATCTATCTATCTATCTATCTATCTATCTATCTATCTATCTATCTATCTATCTATCTATCTATCTATCTATCTATCTATCTATCTATCTATCTATCTATCTATCTATCTATCTATCTATCTATTATCTATTATCTATCTATCTATCTATCTATCGTATTTGATCTTTATATCAATCAAACTATTTAGGATATGCATCGATATGGTGTAACATTGAATTGTCTGATATGAGGTTTTTAGTTGGTTTAGTTTATACTATGTAAGGTTTAATAATAATCGAAATTGAATGAAGCCCAAACTTTCTTCTCTACAAAAAACACTGCAACTTCTTTATTTTAAATTTGAATATGCCACAAGAGTAAAAAAACATGCATCTGCTAGGCATCGTAAGCTGGTGTAACTGGCTATAGTCAGCAACAAGCAGTAGCTCTAAGATTCTCCCATAACTAATGTAGGAAATACACCAGCACTAACACCATGAACAAGTCCATGCAGCTGCATCATCATCCCTCTATTGTGCTGCTTCAGTTAAACGAAACAAAACAACGCACACACACACACACACACACACACACACACACAAAGAAACAAAGCCTTTTCTGCTGCATTCAGATGGCTTTTCCTACTGTAATGGAACAGATATACAGTGTCACTACAAAGATTCAGGTACTGGCCTTTGTTTTGACACTGAACGCTGGACGTTTTCGTCAATTTAAAATGTAACTCTACAGTGCATATGTGTGCATTTTGGCTGGACTGAAAAATGGATCGTATGAAGACGGCAATCGGATTTGCAATCGAAGTACAGCTCGGTGTTACATGCTGCAAGTGTTATTTTGTGTCTGGATGCTTTCAGAAGATAATAGTTAATTAATTTATTGTGGTTCAATAGGCTGATCTATTTATGAAGAACGGGACCATGGCGTTTTATCTATAATTTCTTCTGACTGGGTGAACGAGAGATAAAATATAATTCATAAATAGTAAAGCGAGTAAAAATGTTCTTATTTTCAGCAAAATCTTGAAGTGTTATCTCACCTTTGCCAAAACCTTTCACTGTGGCCAAGTCTCGAGTGTCCTTTTTATGCTGTTAATATATCTCCTGACAAAACCCAACCCCATCTCTATCTCTCTCTCACACACACACACACACACACACACAGACACACCATCCGTCATGGAAATCAATCGTCCTTCTATTGACCGTCGGGGCGGCGGTGGTGTGTGAATCATGGTAAGTGCACGACAGGAGACTGATTGGCACATCGATCTGAAAAATCTTTACCAACCTCATTACATGCCAACTTGTCATCTGCATCTCTCTCACAGACATCCGAAAGACAGACAGGGAGAGAGAGAAAGAGAGAGAGAAGGAAGAACATATTAATCTTATATTGCAGTTTCTGTATAGAATGACATGTGCATACTTTGATGTACTCACATAAAATAAAACCGGGTGCATTGCTCTTATATTCACATACATGCACTGTTTTGCCAAAAGTATGTGGACACCTGACGATTACATCCATTTGTTGCTTCAAAGTTTTGCTTCAATTGTATGAAATGTCTTTGTATGCTGTGGCATTACAATTTCTCATTCTTTAGAATCAGCATGACAATGCACATGCAGGCATAACATCTTCTTGAAAACATAGTTTGCCAGGGGTAGAATTAAAGTGGCGTGGAGTGGCCTGCACTTAGCCATGAACCCCACTAAACACATTAGGGGTGAATATAAACTCATCAGAACCACACTTCAAATTCTAGTAGAAGAGTCAAGGTTATTGTAACAGAAACGGGGGATTAAATCCAGAATGGGATGTTCAACAAGTGTGTGTTATGGTTGCCAGATGTATAGACTGCCCGGTACATGAAGAATTAAAGGATCTGTGAAACATTTAGGTATAGGCCAAAAGGACCAAGTAAGCCTTTTACACACACATTACACATCTTGTGATGAAAGGTTAAAAGCTAACTCTGGATATTCCCTCTACATATTGATTGGCTGATTAACCTTCACTACTTATTGACAGATTCATGGAGGATAGTGCTTGTTTTAATGTGGCAATGAGCTACTGATGTGTAAGGCACCACCTAGAAAAAACCCTCTGTAGATTCCTACTGAACCCTTGCATAGCATGCTTTCTCAATCATCATGTGTTCATGTGAGTGGAAGTGTGTTTTTTTGTGATGCATCATATGCAGCAGCACAAAAAGCTGCAGCTGGCTGTTTTTTTTTTTAGTTGGTTTTTTTTGGCTGTTTGTCTCAGAAATAAATGTGTGCCAGGGTTAAACTTCCGCGGATGGTTCAGTCTCACAGATTGGAATTGGCAAATGAGGGGAAAAGGATTAAAACTTTTATTTATTTATTTGTTTACACTTAGGTAATTGTTGGGGCTAGATACTGTATTTATATTTTAATATTATGCTTTTTTATATTTTTATATTTTTATACTTTTTTTTTCGGCTGCTCCTGTTAGGGGTCGCCACAGCGATTCATCCTTCTCCACATCCCACTTTGCTCTACATCGGCTCTTTTTCAAACTAACTACTTGCAGTCTACTAAAGTCCTATAAACTTTCCATTTCACTTTTGCAGATACCCTTCTATCACTCCAGGTACCTAAACTCATCCACCTTCTCCACCTCTTCTCCCTGAAACTGCACCACTCCACTGTCCTCCCTCTCATTCACATACATGTACTCTGTCTTACTCCTACTGACTTTCATTCCTCTTCTCTCCAGCATGTACCTCCACCTTTTCAGGCTCTTATCAACCTGCTCCCTACTCTCACCACAAATCACAATATCATCCTCAAACATCAAAGTCCACGGAGACTCCTGTCTGACCTCGTCCGTCAAGCTGTCCATCACCACTGCAAACAGGAATGGTCTCATAGCCGATCCTTGATGCAGTTCAACCTTCACCTTGAACCAGTCTGTTGTTTCTACTCCCCACTTCACTGCTGTCACACTGTCCTCATACATGTCCTGCACCACCCTCACATACTTATCTGACACACCTGACTTTCTCATACAATATCATAACTCCTCTCTTGGCACCCAGTCCTTATATAATGCTCGGTATAAATAAAACCAATCCGTATAAATCTTTTTCTCCTTCCTTAGTGTCCAACTACTCATACAGCTTCTCATATGCCTTTTCCTTAGCTTTTGCCACATCCCTCTTTACCTGCTTCCGCATCTTCTTGTACTCCTGCCTACTATTCTCATCACTCTGTCAATCCCAATTCTGTTTCGCCAACCTCTAAAATAAGTGTTCACCACTGCCATTTTCATCCTTTTAGCTAAATCTACCACCATCTGCCCTTTTACATTCCTCTCCTTAAGGCCATACCGACCATCACCTTCTCATTACCCTTCACATGCCCATTAAAGTCTGCCCCAATCACCAATCGTTTATTCCATCTCACAACCCACTTGTGGAGCATAAGCACTGATGACATTTATCATCACCACTTCAAATTCCAGCTTCATGGTTATCACCCTATCAGAAACTCTCTTCACCTCCACTACACTCTTACTGTACTCTTCCTTCGGAATCACCCCTACACCATTTCTCTTTCCATCCACACCATGATAGAACAGTTTTAACCATCTCCAATGTTTCTGGCCTTACTCCCTTTCCACTTGGTCTCCTGGACACACAAAATATCTACCTTTCTCCTCTCCATCATATTTACATTTACATTTACATTTGCGGCATTTGGCAGACACCCTTATCTAGAGCGACTTACAACTGAGCAGGGGAGGGTTTTAGGGTTTTGCTCAAGGGCCCAGCAGTGGCAGCTTGGTGGTGGTGGGATTTGAACCTGTGATCTTCTGATCCAAAGCCCAATGTTTTAACCACTGAGCTACCACCTCCCTGTGGAGCATATCAGCTAACTCTCTCCCTTTACCAGTCATAGTAACAACATTGAAGGTACTTACCCTAACCTCCACTCTCCTCCACTTCTCCTTTTCCTGCTGTCTCTGTAGACGTCTTCCTCCTTTCCAATTCATTCTTCGGCTAACAGTAGCCCAATTTCCATCAGTACCCTGTGGGTTGTTAATAATACCTGTGGCGGTCATTGGTAACCCGGGCCTCGACCGATCTGGTATGAATTTCACTTTCGTGATCCACATATTTGATTTAGCACATGTTTTATGCTGGATGCCCTTCATACCACAACCCTCCCCATTTACCCAGGCTTGGGACCGGCACTAAGAGTGCACTGGCTTGTGCAACCCTAATTTCTGGGTTTTTATATATATATATTATTATATTAATATAATATGTATTGTTTGAACTCATCATGTGATCAAATATTCACATCACACTGCACATTCACATGCTTCTCACATGTGATTATTACTACTTATTTTAAATAAAATATGATCATAAAAAAATATATATCTTAAACATGTGAAATGTGATTCCCATCCTTTATATATTATATATATATATATATATATATATATATATATATATATATATATATATATATATATATATATATATATATATACACACACACACACACACACACACACACACACACACACACACACACACACACATATACACCCCCACACTATCACCTCCTTATCTCCATGCTTCACAATGGGAACCACTCATTAAGGAACTCTATTCACCCTTTTTGTGTCTAAATAAGAAATTGTGATTAAAACCAAAAATAAAAAAATCTGACTCGTCAGACCAAAGGACAGTCTTCCATTGATCTAAATGTTAATTTCTTGTGTTTCTTGGCCCAAGCAAGTCTCTTCTGCTTGTTGTTCTTCTGAAATAATGGTCTCTTTGCCGCAATTCGACCATGAAGGCCTGACTCACATAGTGTCCTTTGAACCACCTGCACATTAAGAAGGCATGAAATGTCACAAATGAACTCTTGAAAGGCACACCTGTGAATTGAAAACCACTGCAGGTGACTACCTCGTGACTCTGATGAGAGATTGCCTTGAGTTTGTCAAGCTGTCATTAAAGCATATTTAGTTTTTTAGAAATCCTAATGTTTGTGTTAACAGTGGCATTTTTTGACTAAACACATGCACGATTAACTATGACCTCTAGTACATAATATATTTTATGAATTGTGTATTTCTTCTAATCCTAATGGAGCTTGCTGACCCGAAAAAGGTTGCAAATGTAGGTGTTAACATTAAGAAGCAATTTTAGTGATTAACTGAACGGCTACACAATTATGGCTATTATAAGCTTAAGGATTGTCTCCACAACTGCAACAATGAAACAACAGGGCTTGTTCCCACGCCTCATGAATAACGTGCAATTTGCAGTATTGTGATGAATATGGCTCAAACGCCACCTTGCTTTAGACTTTAGACATGCGAATGCTTTGTTTAACTTAATGCTCTACTCTTTTATCTCCTGTTTTTGTTTGGGACTCGAGGCCACAAATATGCCCTTCTAGATGTCTTTCTATTATTGTGCATAAGGATGAGGGCAGACCAGACAGTAGACGTCAGCACAGGGATCTTTTGTAATCCAAAAGACGAAAACACAGATACAGGTAGACAGGTAGAGATAGGAAAACCAGAAGAGACTAAATGCTCTATTTGTTCAGGTAAATGGTAAGACCTCATGAACAAAATGTAGGGCACATGTACACTATATGGACAAAAGTATTGGGACACCTGACTTTCCCAGCCAATTGTGGGAAACTGTTATCGCAAATCTGAAGGCACACAGTTGTATAGGGTGTCTTTGGGTGCAGTAGCATGAACATTTTCCCTTCACTTGAACTATGAGACTTGCATCTGTACCAGCATGACAATGCCCCTGTGCACAAAGCAAACTCCATGAACTTATGGGTTGGAGTGGTAGACCGCAACCCATCACTTTTGTGTTGAATTGGAACACTGACTGCACCACAGGCTTCCTCACCCTACATCAGTACCTAACTTTACCAACACCATTGTGTCTGAATGAGCACAAATCTTCATAAGCACACTCTAAAATCTAGTGGAACATCTTCCCAGAAGAGTGGAGGGAATTATAACAGCGAATTGGGACTAAATGTGGAATGCAATGCTCAAAAAGCACATACCGTACTTATGACCAGATTTCCGCAAACATTTGGCAATATAGTGTATAAGCAATGCCCTGCATTTATGTTTGTATTACTACATAACTATTTACATTCTATAAACTAATATGCAATTAATACACATGCGAAAGTATTGGGACATATTACTTTTCCAGCTATTTTTGGTTCTTTCCCACACTAGATGTTGGAGGTACACAATTATGTAGGATGCGGTAGCAGGAAACTTTCCCTTTAATTGATCTAGGAAACTCAATGAAGGTTAAGTTTACATTCATTACAGTCTGAGATTTTATGCAGAGGAGGGACATGGGGTATATCGGTAGGAGAATGCTGAGGATGGAGCCACCAGGAAGGAGGAAAAGAGGAAGGCCAAGGAGGCGGTTTATGGATGTGTTGAGGGAAGACATGCAGGTAGTTGGGGTGAAAGAGGCAGATGTAGAGGACAAGAGTGTATGGAGACGGATGATCCCATGTGCCGACCCCTAATCTGAAAAGCCTAAAGAAGAAGAAGATTAAAAGATTTTGAGTTACCTGCTATAGAGCTCTGACCTCAACCATATTAATGACCTTTGGGATGCAATGAAACTCTGGCTGCAACCCAGACCTCCACACCTAACCAACATCACTACCTGACTTTACTAATGCCCCATGTCACTGAATGATCACAAATCTCTATGACCCCACACAATAATCTAGGTGTACGTTTTTTCCCAGAAGATTAGAGGTTGTTATAACAGTAAATAAGGACTAAATGTGTAATGGGTTTTAAAGAGCACATACAATTCTTATGGTCAGGTGTCGATATACTTTAGATGTTGAGCATTGTTCATTTTGAGCAGAGGTGGCAGTGTGTACGGGCAGGACAATGTTAAATTAGCTTGCATTATGCATCAGTGAGAGAACAGTCACTGAGCTCAAATGGAGGCAGTTAAGTCAGTTAATTTATCTTATTAATTAAAACACTAAATTATGATTTTGCCCCTATTATATTTATTGTGATTAGGATGTCCATTATAACCGTAAAAACCAGCACCACCACCACCACCGAGTTTTAGGGCAGCTCTAACATTAGATCATTTTGGCTCATACGAACCTTATTCAATGTTTTTTTTGCAAAAAAGAAAAAGAAATGTAAAACAGTGTCTATACTGCTGTTTGACTTTACTGTTGTTCTTCCCAGTTGTTGCTCCAGCGATCCATACCACCAGGACAGCAGGAGCGGTGGGGCCAGGGATTTATCAAGGTGACGCCCCCTCGGTGCCACAGGCTTTCGTTTCCATGGATACCGAAAACCAAGATCCCGATGGGGAGGAGAAAATCGTGTATCTCTAAGTTATTTCCTTACAGAGCACACAAAGATGTAAACTCGGACAGAATCGAAAAACCCCTTGAAGTGCAGCTACGATGCAGTACTTCCCGTTCGATTGGGGAAATTGCACTGATTCCACAGACACAGTCAGTCTATAGAAGATGAAAAGTTTTACATCGAACTGATATTCGTCTGGAAGTCTTTCAGATATTGTTTTACATTTTGCACTTTTTCCATACTCACATGGAAGTACGCACTTAGATCCTGATGAAGACAGTTGGGACTCTGATTTATAATCATAAGGAAATAATTTTAGAAAATGATTTCACACTTGCATAATTTTTCTGTTGTCAGCAAGCAGTAACACACCATTTCCTGCAAATTATGTTTATGAACATAGGGAATCGTACTTCACCGAATACTTCTCAAATTGATATTTCTTGCCTCAAAGTTTGAAGCATACACAATTGTACAGAATGTCTTTGTATGCTGTAGAAATATTTTGTAATGCTACAATATTACAATTTTATTTTTTTTAAAGAAAGAAGGCGTTAAATCTGTTCATGACAATCCACCGGTTGACAAAGCAAGTCTCATGAAGACGTAGCATGCCAAGGTTGAACTGGTAGATCTGGAGTGGCCCACTCAGAGCCCTAAACTCAGCCCTATTAAATACTTGGGAATAAATTTGAACTCAGACTCTCCATGACCACGCTTCAAAAATGTAGTAAAATGCTTTCCTAGAAGAGTGGAGGTTTACTCTAACAGCCACGGGGAAATAAATCCGGAGATTTACATTTACATTTATGGCATTTGGTAGATGCCGTTTATCTTAATAGAGAGTAAAGCCGCCACATCAGCTTGTTTTTTTTGAAGCAGGACAATTGAGATCAGAGATTGGTATATGTTATATAGGCTCGAGAGGGCAGATCTTCTAGGGTTAATGAATAATATTGAGGAGTTCAAAACTGTCAGTCATTCCAGATGCACATATTTGTTATTTTCCTTTGCATAATTCAGTAAGGCAAAGAAATTAACTAAATATTTAGCTATATAATGGGTGACTAAATTACAAGCTGGTGGTTTAAAGAATTGAAACTTTTTAAACTCAGAATATTTAAGGCCATTTGTAAGGTGTGTGTGAGAGAGTGTGAGCTATAAAGGTCTTTCCTAAGGTCAGTATTGTGTCTTACTGCCTGAAGCGCACAGAGACAGAACTACACAATTTCCACTTGCTTATCTCACACACACACACACACACACACACACACACACACACACACACACACACACACACACACACACACACACATCACAATCTGCACTAGCCATGGCTTACTTACCCTAGCTATCCATTTCAAAACTGGACACTTGATTAAAAAAAATTTTTGCAGTGGATAAAATATGAACAATTTGTACTGCTTAATGAAAGCACTCCAGTCCCGTTTCTCACAAACCAATCTCACCCATCTAAACTAGAGAATGACTATTAAATAAAATATTTTTTCTCCCATTACATTTTAATTTAGTTCTGCTTAATGATCATTTAAAAAATTATAGTGTCATTTCAAATTCAGCATCTATACCTTTATAACCTGCAATCCCGAAAAAAAATATTGTAAAAAAAAAAACAAAAATGTACCTCCAGGTTTGGTGGAGCTGATCTTTGGCTAATCCTCAGTGCTTAAGTGCTGTGAGTAAAAGACAGGTTTCTGGGTAATTCGGAACAACAAATGTAACATTCATTCCAAGCATGTTGGGATCAAGAAATGCAGCATTAGTAATCTAACTCCATTGTTTAGTTTTCTCGAATGTTTCCTTAGTCTTAATCCTTCAGGACCACAGCTGTCCATCTCTGACTTTAGAAAGAATTTCTCATCAAAAACTGTTACAGCATTGATTTTTTTTTTAATGCGCTTGCATTAAGAATTTTCTTTTTTTTTTTTAACAAATGCACCTTGTTTTTGGTTTGTGGAAAAAAAAATCTTTAATTCTTTGTGAGCTGACTGTATTGGGAAAAAAAATCTCCCAAACTCCAGTAATCTTTACTTCATAAGCAATGCACATGGGCTTTCTGCATGTCTCGGGCCAACAGCTTTTAACTTTCAACAACTTTACAAAACTCAAGTATAGCTGCCTTCATGCACATTCATAGTAAAGAAAGTCTTGGAATATTTGAGCTTTCTTCTCTGACGAATTAATATAAATGTCCAAAATGTGTAATACAACTAATTCGGTAAATTGTCCATACAACTCCCAATCCTAATTTTTGCATTTTGTTTTTGCTTTATTTGTAACTATAATTTATTGTTATTTTATGCATACTGTATAGTATAAACTATATGATGTACATATGGACTGTTTTATACAATTGTATGTACAAATCACTCTGTAATTTATCACACCGTAGCATATTCATTTATCAATATCTATAGTCTGTTTTAGTGTGTTAGAAATATTGACGTGTCTCCAAAACCTTCAAATAAAGATGATTATGGCTGGGGTTGGCGTCCTGCCAGTTTGATGGTAGAACTGAAGATGAAGGAGTTCAATTTGTTGATCTGTTGGCACACTGACAGTCAAGATTACGAGTATGAATCCAGGATTTGTTGCATGTACTTGAGTAAAGCGTGTAGGTGGGGACACGAGTTAAATCTTAAAAGCGCTCCGAGCAGAACATTTTGTGTTTTCGTAAGTTCTAAATGTGTTTCCAGAGTTTCCTTTTTTTCCTTCTTCACTTCACTGTTGCCATAGAAACAACTGGCAGCGGTAACACAGAGGTCATTCCGGTTATATACAAAAGGTATTTAACACATTGATCAGCTACTGGATTTTGAAAAATTGCTGTTTGTTGTCATTGCATCAGATGAGCCTACTTTATAGTGGTTGTGCACTTTTTTAAGGTAAAGATTATCTCTTGCCCAGACTCTCAGGATCTTTTAGCAAAAGATATGGTGCTAGTATTAGTTTTATTTACTCTTTTTAGAAAGGTTTTTAAAAGACACTGTGTAGAAAAATAAATACTGGAACATCTGAATTTTATACACATATGTGTTTTGTCCCCAAACTTCTTGGAGACACAAAATTGAATAAGATGACTGGATGCGAAAGCATTTGGTGCATGGCTATGCTTTGATCTAGAAGATCTGCGACAGACAGACAGACAGACAGACAGATACATAGATACATAGATAGATGGATAAACTTAAGTAAAAAAATCCTGTGCAAACCGGAGTGTTAAGGTGCATAGTGTGCAGTGTGCACTACAGTTCAGAACAGTGAGGAATGTCAGCACTGACTTCCCCCCAATGGGTTGAAGTGTCAGATCTTGAGTGATCTGCATTAGAGCTCCGACCTGAACCCTATTGAACACCTTTGGTATGAAATGGAACACTGACTGCACCCCAGGTCTCCTACATCAGTACCTGACTTCACTAACACCATTGTGGTAGAATGAGCAACCTCACTCTAAAATATAGAGGAACACTTTCCCAGAAGATTGGAGGTCATTCTACCAGAAAATGGGGACCAAATGTGGAATGAGATGATGTTCAACAAGCCTTTTTCCATATATGCATGTCTGACCTTTTCCGGTTTGTCTGACTTGTGTTTTTTGGATTTGGTAATGTGTTTCGTGCACCGATTCAGACAAACCGGAAAAGGTAGGTAGTTTGTGAATGGAAACTTACAGATCATTGGACGAGACACCTGTCACTCACCTGTATATCTTGACTGACAGGTGTCTCGTCCAATGATCTGTAAGTTTCCATTCGCAAACTATACCTACCTTTTCCGGTTTGTTGCACGAAACACATTAACAAATCCAAAAAACACAACGACAAGTCAGTCAAACCGGAAAAGGTAGGTATAGATTGTGAATGGAAACTTACCGATGATTGGACGAGACACCTGTCATTCAAAATATACAGGAAGTACAACTTTTTTCCCCTTTTATTTATTTATTTATTTATGTTTTTAATAAGCAATTAACCATATGCAAACAACATGGCAATAACATGTACAATTTACATTACAATACACAGAACAGGTGCATGAAAATACAAATATATACACATACATAAATACAATTTATAATTATAATAATAATAATCAAATTAAAGTAAAAAAAAAAGATAAAAATAAACAGGGCTATGGTTTATTCTGTAAATCATATTTTTCTATAAAGGACAAAAGATTCATTGCATTTTTCTTTCTAATCACTTTTAGGGCTGTTGTGAAAAAAATAAACTCATTCTAAAATGCAAAAAAAACCCGTTGGTTTCAAGTATTTCGATTTTGTATATAAATGTTTTCCATCAGAAGTATATTATTAACAAGAAAGTCGTCTCTGTTATTGTTTATCACAGTTTGGGTTCCTTGGTGGTCTAGTGGTTAGGATTTGGTGCTCTCACCGCAGCGGCCCGGGTTCGATTCCCGATCAGGGAACCAAACCCAGCCATTAGAGTTGCACAAACAGTGCCGGTCCCAGGCCCGGATAAATGGGTAGGGTTGCGTTAGGAAGGTCATCCAGCGTGAAACATGTGCCAAATCGTAACATTTCTTAGATCTTTTTGTCATGATATACTGCAGCATCGCCAACATCACTGCATATAAATTTCTTTCCTCAAAGTATCTTTGGATTAATTCCAGTTTCTCCTTGCTTGCCAATGTTTATTTCTGTTATTTTTTATATTTAAAGGTGCACTAATCCAAATAATATAAAAAAGTTTAAAGTAAACGGACAATTTTACACATGTACAAGAAACAAAGTTATAAGATTTCATACTTCCTGTATTTTTTTAATGACAGGTGTCTCGTCCAATCATCTGTAAGTTTCCATTCACAAACTATACCTACCTTTTTCGGTTTGACTGACTTGTCGTGTTTTTTGGATTAGTTAATGTGTTTCGTGCAACGATTCAGACAAACCGGAAAAGGTAGGTATAGTTTGTGAATGGAAACTTACAGATCATTGGACGAGACACCTGTCAGTCAAGATATACAGGTGAGTGACAGGTGTCTTGTCCAATGATCTGTAAGTTTCCATTCGCAAACTATACCTACCTTTTCCGGTTTGTCTGACTTGTGTTTTTTGGATTTGGTAATTTGTTTTTGAATTTGTTAATTTGTTTTTGTATTTGTTAATGTGTTTTCGGATTTGTTATTTTGTTTTTGGATTTGTTAGTGTTTTCTAATTTGTTAATTTGTTTTTGGATTTGGTAATTTGTTTTCGGATTTGTTAATGTGTTTTTGAATTTGTTGATTTGTTTTTGGATTTGTTAATTTGTTTTTGGATTTGTCAATGTGTTTTGCACTTCTCGGCCACCGTAGGTTACTTTGTGGAAACATATATATGTCTGATATGCAGATCTGGGGTTTGTAAATGTCTGGGTATTGGTGTGTGTCTCTGCGAGAAGAGGTGACATATATTGTAGCATTTGCTATAAATATTATTTCCTAAATGTAACCACATGGTTCATTATGAAATATGGATTTGATTGACACCAAACATGCCATAAGAAATACACTATAATGACAGAAGTCTGTGGACACCTGTCCATAAGATTTGTCTGTGCTTTTTGAAGATATCATTCAATGTTTAGTCCTACAATATTATTATAACAATCTCAACTTTTCTGGGAAGATATTTCACTAGATGTGTGGAGTGTGATGTAAAGATTTGTGCTTATTTAGCCACAAGGGTGTCATTAAAGTCAGTTACTGATGTAGGGTGAGGAAGCCTGGTGTGCAGTCAGCGTTTCAATTCATCCCAAAGGTGTTTAATAGGGTTAAGGTCAGAACTCTATTGCAGTCCTCCTGGAACTGGTTTAGGCCTCTGTTCAAGTAAATGGAAAAATGGACATCCTATACAATTGTGTCCCTTCAACTTTGTGGTAACAGTTTGAGAATGAACGAGACATGGCTGGAAAATTCAGGCATCCCAGATGGTTGTCCGAAAAGAGTATTTTACATATTTTAGAGCAGCAGGTTTATTTTTTACCAAAATATGGAAAATGCAAGTGAAGTATATCTGTGCAAATTAAAGAAGTTAGACTTTGTATATATCAGATGTAGAGGACAGGGAGGTATGAAGAAGGATGATCCGCTGTGGCGACCGTTAATTGGAGAAGCCGAAAAAAGAAGAAGAAGAAGAAGAAGACATCTTCAAATACGTATAGCAGGTTATTCGAAGTGTTTAAATAGCATTCAGAATGGTATTCCACCTATGGTACAAGTATGGAAAAACAATATGGAGAAACAAATATATTAAACATGACTAAAGTGTAATTTTCTACAACCTACATGGATGTTATAGATTAAAATAGTATTATACATTGTTAACCTTTACAGTACAATCATTAACTATAAATTGAATTAACATTTACTTAAATATAAGCAGGTGTGAGTTTAGCTATGCACTAATAAATAGAAAAATAATTAATTGTTGGTGACTTCATATTCATTCATTTTAATAATCAGGAGGACTCCTTATGAACAGCAGTTGAGTCCATTCTAGATTTAATATTAGTTAATCAGAATGTTATAGGACCCAATCATAGTGGTGGACACACTGAATTTAATACTACCATTTGGATTCAATATAAAAAATATAGTGATAATTCCACAGTTTAAAGCTATTTCAGATCATTACTTTATCTCTTTTGAAATCTGCCTCAGTCATAGTATAAGTACCTCACCACATTAATGTAAGTTGACCAGGTTAACTGAGTGTGTTAAAGAATTATGAGTGACACAATGTTCTATTGTTAAATTTTAATAAGATAGAGATATTGCTTATCGGCCCTAAAACAGTACACAGCAATTCAGCTTGCATTTAGAAGCATGTACTATAAATACCAGTTTTTTACTTGTTTTGCTCGACCTCAACCTTGACCACAGGTTTTGACACCACTGATCATAATACCTTCCTTGCTAGAATAGAGTTGTTGAAATAAAGGGAACAGCTTTCCCCGGCTCAGGTCTTATTTGACTGATCGCTATCAGTTTGTTGATGTAAATGGTGAGTTCCACACTCTCTAAGGTAAAGTTTGGTGTTCTGCTCAACTCGAATAAGAGGAAAGTACTTTTACTATGTCCACATGCAGCTAGAAGTAAACGTTCTGATTACGTAGCATCTCTGGATGGTATTTCCAACTTAGTGTGTACAGCAGTCAAAGAGCTTGGTGTGATTATTAACTTGTTTTAATAAAAAAAAAATTTGAAATATGATTTCAATACAGGATGCAGAAAACTCATTAGGGACAAACTTACACTTATAAAGAACAATCTTCTTATTTCTTACCACATTATATGTGTAAAGCTTTAAGACACTGTCTATTGTTAAAAGGAAAAAAATATTGAATTTAATTGAATTAATAATGAACTAATGATGAACAGTAGTTTATGTGATAATTAACACACATGGGTTAATGAAATCACATGCTGTAAAAAAATGAACACCAATTGAATGTTTCAAAATGTTTAAAATTGTTAATAGAATTTGTCATATGGAACTACATACATAAATATTATTGGATAATATGAGGAAAAAAAGGCTTCTTTTTTTAAATTCTTATAATATTTAGTATTTTTGAATAATGTATTTTACAATTTTAACATTTCATGCCAGAAATGTCCTATTTTAAATCAATAGCATTATATATGGGCCCCACAACATTCAATTAACCTTGTTACCTAAACATGCTCACCTTTTGGACATATTTTATTATATTAATGTTAACAACTGAAATGTTTTACAAGCCATATGATCAACAGAACATTTACATAGTAAAAAAAATCCAAAGAGAAGGAGGAAGAATAGGAAGTCCTCACATTATATGTTTATTCAAATGATATTGTAGTATCAGGTCACTTTAGAAAAACAACTCTGTTCCCTAAATTAGAGCCTGAAAAGCAAAACTATTGTTTAAAAAATGCATAATTTATTTTATGTGAAAATAATTAGAAAGTCTTTAATGTCTTTTGGTCATTAGCATGGATAGTAGTTTAAAAAATTTTGTGCATTTATGTTGCTTTAAACCCCGTTGTTGTTTTTTTTGGAGTAAAAATGTATATTTTCCATCATAAAGGGGGAAAAAAAAAAGAACAAAAAAACAAGCATAGAAAAATAGAGAGAGAATTTAGTTTAAAGAATAAACACATTTCTTTGAATGGTTACATCATATTTTCTTAAAAACGTTGAATCTACATCCTGCACACGAATGTCTCTAGGTAACATATGTAACCCTGGTTCCTTGGGGGAACAAGACACAGCAGCGCTTTAGGAACTCTTCCGCGTTGTCCATGCTCTGAATCATGTGTGCAATCTGTCCAATGAAGAGATGCGATGTCACCGACGGGATGATGTCATGACCACAAAGCTATAAAACGCGCATGCTGTGGATGAATAAAGGTATATCATTTATTAGCTTCTGAAAAGGGTAGGAAGCACCCCAGGGATGCAGGGAGTGTGGCTTGGAGACGCAGCTCGGGGAAGCAGGGTTACATATGTAACCTAGAGACATTCCCTTTCAGGAACTCGAGCTGCATCAACAATACTTTGGGAACGAGAGTCCAATCACACCTCACTGACTAGTTCCTGCCTACTGTAGATGGGCACAGCTAGACCAAAGCAGGAGCCTGGAGTGGCTATAAGGTCAAGCTTATAAAACCTGACAAGGGTCAGTGATATGGACCAGCCCGCAGCGCTGCAAATGTCTTGGAGTGAGACTCCAGAGAACCAGACCGTAGAGGCCACCACACTCTGGGTACACTGAGCCTTGACCCCAAAAGTAGACCACAGGACTCATAGGAGGATGAGATGGCATCTACTATCCACCTGCTGAGGGGCCGCTTGTTCGCAGGGAGCCCTTTCTTTTATGGACCGTAGCAGACAAACAGCTTCTCTGACTTCCTCCACAGTTCTGTCCTGTAGACGTATGTTATCAGTGCTTGCACTGGACACAGTTGGTTTAGCTTCTCCTGGTCAAGGGCCTGGAAAGGAGGAGGATAGAATGCCTGCAGCACAACAGGTCATTGGGAAACCTAAAGGCACCTTAGGTACATACCCCGGTCTGGCCATGCCTGGGGTAAACTCCAAGAGGGACAGGGCCATGGAGGGAGTCACGGAGGGAGCCTGTAGGTCCCCGACCCTCGTCATGGAGAAGATGACCAGAAGTAAGGCAGGCTTGACTGACAGAAACCTAAGGGCCATGTCAGCCAAGGACTCGAAGGGGGCTTCAACAGAGTCTCCAGCGCAACAGCCAAGTCACACACAGGCACTCTGGGTCACGTCCCAGGTCTCAGCCTCCATGTGGCATGCAGGAAACATGTCACCAAGGGGTGCTTGCCCAGTGACTGCTCAGCAAGGGGAGCACAATAAGCCATGATAGCAGACATATAACCTTTAGGGTAGAAGAAGACAACCCTGAGGCGAACTGCTCCTGCAGGAACTCCAGCACTGAACCAACCGAGCAGTTGACTGGGTCTAATTGGAGGTGCTCACACCTCGCAGAGAACAGGTGCCATTTAGCGGCATACAACCTCCTCGTAGAGAGCTCTGGATTGGAGGATGGTCTCCACTACCTCGGTAGAGAGACCAGCAGCTAAGAATTGTGCCCTCTCAGGGGCCACAGCCTCCATAACTCCGGGCAAGGGGTGAACCAGGGCGCCCCCTGCCTGGGAGAGAGGATCGTGGCTGGGGGAAATTCCCCAAGGAGATTCTTCGAAAGGGACAGCAGGTCCATGAACCACGGTCTGCCCAGCCACCTAGGGGCCACTAGGATGAAATGGACTCCAGCCAAACTTACTCCAGAACTCTTGGGAGCAGCACGGTGGGAGAAAGGCGTACAGGCGGGGCCTCGGCCATGTCTGTACCATAGTGTCTAGCCCAAGAGGGGCTGGGTGAGTGAGGGAAAACCAGAGGGAACAGTGTGATGTCTCTTGAGTCGCAAACAGATCCACATGTGCTCTGTAAAATGTCCTCCATATTTGCTGATTTGCTGATCTCTGATTTAGGTACCCTGGGATTTAAGCTGCCCTTAAGAAGAGCAGTTTAGCCTGGGTCCACAGAAGAATCAGCTGTGTCAGCCTGTATAGGGGTGAAATCGTAAAGCCTGATGGTTGAGATAGGAGACCACCGAGGTGTTGTCCATATGGCCCCGCAGGTCTGGGAGAAAGTGCTTCAGAGCCAGATGCATTTCCAGGCACCTCGGAAGGTGGTTCTCTGTACTTTGCCTTGTCTCACTCTCTCACAAGGACTGGCCTTGAGTCACTTTCTTGACCGCCATGAGGATTGACTCAATCCAAGCAAGGGACAGGTGTGCCCGCTTAATGGTCAAACCCCACACTACACCTCAGAAGCTGTTTCTCTGTACTAGAGAAAGCACATGCTTCTTGGCATTTAGTTTTAACCCCAGTTTCTTCATTGAGGTGAAAATGACATCTTGATGCTGTACTGCCAGAAGCGCAGATCAAGCTAATATCAACCAATCGTCAATATAGTTCAGACTGCGGACGCCCCGAAGTTTCAGCTGGGTCAGAGCCGTATTTACACATTTTGTGAGAGAGCACAGGGCTGATTGAAAGGACCCAAAGTTGGTAAGCTTTGGCCTCAAAAGCAAAACACAGGAACTTCCTGTGGTAAGGGAAGATGGAAGTGTAGAAGTATCTTAAACCTGAGCCTGAATAGTGAGCGGTTCAGCTGACGTAAATCTAGAATAGAACCCAGACTCTCAATCTGATGGAGGAACCACTCTGACGGCCTATTTCCCTAGTAGAGTGTCTACCTCTTGTTCCATGACCAGAGCCTGCTCGGGTCCCACCATAGTGGGACACATCCTGTCAAACCCGGATGAACGAGACCCGAACTGAATCATTTAGCCTCTGTATACAGTACGCAGGACCCATTGAGACACATCTCTTCCCAGGCTGCCAGGTAGTTTCATAAGGGTATCAATCTCTTAAAACTCAGTCTCTTAAAACCTCTGGTACACCTAGAGCCGGAGCTATGTTCTGGTGCCCTGAAGCACTTAACATAATTGATGTCCCTGGGGCGCCGGGGCCGAGCGGGTGTGGGCCTGGTTGTGTTGCACCGTTTAAAGAGGTGCACAATGCCCTTTCCTGGGATAGGCCCTGCCCACCAAAACAAAAGTTGTACGAAGGGGCTCGATAGTCAGTACTGGGGCCTTGAGAGACGATGCCACACATGAAAAGAGATAGCCTGCCACCATCTCTTTAACCAGAGGGTATTGTCTCTTAACCACACTTATTCAGCCCTACACGTAGAGATACATTGGGGCTGAAGAGGCAGGCCGAGTAAGGCTTGGCAAAATTACTGGACGGAAGTTGTTCTGCTGCTCAGCCGGCCATGGGACATCCAGCTTGGCAATGGCGCAAGCCACTTCCTTCAACAGCTCCTCAAACAAGACTGGCTGCAAGGGTGTGGGCTCATCAGCGTCCACCCCCCCTCCTCAGAGGAAAAGAGGTGGAGCGTAGCAGAATATGCGCAGAATATGCACAGAATGTGCGTAGAATATGCGTGACTGTGTGCATACTATGCACAGAATGTGCAGAGAATGTGTGCCAAATGTGCACAGCATGCGTGCAGAAAATGCACAATGTGCACAGCCGGCTCCCTTGAGAACAGACCTAACATGCTCCGCCCCCAAGCAAGAGACGCACGGGCTGTCTTTTGTGTCGTAATGATCGCTTGCTTTTATTTCTTTCTGACATTTACAACCTACCAAAAACCCTTAAGGGGACAAACACACTCACAACACTGAACAAACAGAAGCTAGAGTCGGCTCCACCGCATGCTTGTTTTGTCACCCAGTTTGTGATGTCATGTCTTTCTGTTGGATGGATTGCACATGTGATTCAGAGCGTGGACAACGCGTAAGCATTCCCAAAGTGTTGTTGACGCAGCTCGAGTTCCTGAAATGGAAACCTTTTACACAACACATGGTGTTCAGCTCAGCCTTAATAAAGTTTATTAAATCCCATCACCATCCAGTATGAAGCTTTTAAAATTAAATATATTGTACTGGGGTTTTTTTTGTTTTTTTTTTAAAAGAAATTTATTACAGTGGAGTAAGTGGCTAGTTTTTAGGGTCAAATTGCTTCTGCTTCTAGACAGGACTTTTTTTAATTGCGTCTATTGGGAGATTTCATATGGCAATTTATATGGATTTTCAAGAAGAATAAGGTTCTTAGTTTTTAATACAAGCTAAAAAGGTCATAACCTAACAAGAATGAATTTAAACAATACATAGCCGAAAGTAGTTTAACTTTAAGTTCGTAAAGTGCATTCTGTTTAGGAGGCGCTTTTATTTCACAACACAATAAATTCCCTTGAACAGACAGTTGTTAAAGGCGAGCTCATAAAAATCACATAAACACAGCATTTCAATGATTCTCGAAATAAGATCTTAACACTAACCGGTCAGAACTGAGCACGAACTTTGTAAGAAGCATAAACACAATGCGTCTCGAGCAGTGTAATTTCCCAAGCTTCACAATATTATGTTTATTGCTTGTTTTGCTATCTGTGGCTGAATGAGCACTGGGATTTTAAAGCGTCATAAGCAAGAGCCATCTATTAGCCAGGTTGCAGAAATATCTTTTCTGTTTATATGTCTATTCTCTAGAGTCTTTTATGGATTCCTAGCTTTCATGATGGCTGTGCACACTGCTGAATTGCAGACAGCATTTACCAGCTATTCGAAACTTTCTTTTTTGTGAATATGTACCTTAAATATGTCACTGTACATGGTGTTGTTCATGATAACACCTCTGTGCACAAAGTTAGTCATGAGGATATACGTTACATAGGTTGCAATGGAAGATCTTGTGTTGCCTGCTGTAGGGATGAGCTGTGACCTCAACCCGACTGAACACCTTTGGTATATATTGGAACATTAACTGCACCCCAGGCCTCCTTGGTGAGACTATAAATTTAAGAATTATAAATTATTCCCTATAAGTTTATACCTATCTTTTTCATTTTGATTATTCCTGTTCAGGCTATACTTATTTGATTCATGTATGGTATTTTAGTTTTTGTTTCTTGTTTGTGTTTACAGTATGTATGCAAAAACATTATAAACCTAGAAAACAAATTCTCTGTACTTGCATTTATCTTTTGTCCACCCTTATTGTGTCAAACTGACAGCACAGTTCTTCAACATAATCTGGAAATAAAAAAAAAAATAATTATAGTAAATAGTAGTAAATGGGAACAAATTTGTAAGAAAATGTCAATATTTGGTCAATGCTTATCATAGTAGATACTAACTGTTTTGGCTTGGTAAGATGTCTATTTTTGCTGTGATGGATGATGGATGGCTTTTATGTGTTGATGTTTTTAGTGGTTTTAAGGTTTTATTAGTCTAGGACATTATTTGATCCAGTGGTAAACAAGCAAGATTGTGTGTGTGTGTGTGTGTGTGTGTGTGTGTGCGCACAGAAAGGTCAGGTGTTGGAAACTTAATACAGCTCTTATGCAGTATGAGTCACTGCTTCTGAAACAAGCAGTGAATCAGCTAAAGGCAGTTTTCTGAGATTTATGTAATATGTTTCCCTGCTACAAATTTTCTTTTCCACTCTTATTGTACATGCTGAATACATAAACATCATCCTTGTGCAAATTACAACCATGGCCTAGACTGTAGACAAGTGCTTTTTTTATCAGCACTATTTTTAAATTAATAGGCAGTAATAATAAGAAAAAAAAAAGAAAACATTACAGCATGTGCTATTATGGAAAAATAATCAATGACTGTGCGGAGGGTTTTTTTGGAGGGAGGGGTTGAGGATTGAACTCTCACAAGTGATCTGTTGAGAATTCAACTGTGCTGTGGTTTAAAGAAAATTAATCATGCTTTCTGACCAGTAAGAATATAAAATGCAGTGGTGTTGTGGTATAAAGAAAGAAAAGTGTTATATAGTGCAAATGGGTTCATCTGATTATTGGATACAAGGCAATCAGAAAAGAGTAAGTAGGGTTACCATGGACAGACACCAGACATGGGTGTTGTCAGCAGGTGAGCACCTGAAGATCCGGCCACCTACCCACAGTATACTAGACAAAAAAAAAAAAAGAAACTGCCACTGGAAAAGGAATTATGCCTTGCTGCTGGGGAAAGAACCAGAGGAAAATTATGGACTAGATCTAGTTTGCCTTACATTCACACACAGTAAGGGCTTTAATCCTGTTTCTTCAGGTTGGTCGGTCTTCTACTATAAAGTTCTCAGAGGAGAAAGGCCTCAGGTTGGTGTGGGGTTACAAACGTCAAAAAAAAAAATTTAACTAATGGATTGGGGAGTTGCCTCAGTAAAATTCTTAGGATGGAAAGATGGAAAACTGTTGTTTAAGCATATGCAACCAAATAGCACTTTGAAGATTTTCTGCTTTTTATTAACTACATACTCCTGCTAATGCTAGCTACTGGGGACTTGAATGCTCATGCTACTAAATACAAAAAATACATGAATATTTAGATTTATGTACACCTATTTTTTTTTCCACCATTCAAATAAAAAAAAAAAAAAAAAAAATATATATAATATATATATATATATATATATATATATATATATATATATATATATATATATATATACATTTCAATTTAATTGCCTCCCAGATCTCTAACCTAATTTTGTTAAACTACTTTACAAGCCATGTTTAAACAAATTAAGTATACTTGGTATAGGATAACTTTCAAAAAGTGGTCAGTGATCAATTCTAAAATTCTGAAAAACATCAGACTTCAGGTGTTGTGGAGATCATTAGACCCGTTGACAGATAATGGTGTGTTGGACTTACTGCATGGGACACTTACTAGTATAGCTTTCCACCCAGGGGAGTTTTCTAGGTTGTTTGTGAGCATCTTACAAACCACCCCCATAAGGACTTTTATCATGTGTGATCTGAGATCTGTGTGAGATCTAAATTGAGACTAAATGGTGAAAACCTCAATCATAAAATCATTAAAATGAAGCTTTGATTGGAAGATCGCAAGTGTCTGTCATGGGCTAACCCTGGGATGCACTGGTGGACAGGAGTAGTGAGGGGAAGCCATCAAGCTGAAGATAAGATAACCCTTTATTCATCCCACAGTGTGGAAATTTCTAAGAAGGTGTTCTTTGAAAATTATGCTCTCAGAGGGTTCTTCTGATAAAATGTAGAGGTATAGGAGAAGCAAAAAAAGCTACCAAAAGCAGTTTCAGAAGCTAATGTTTGAGTATGGGAGAGGTTTGGAGGTACAAATTAAAAAAAGCTTTCTGGCAAAGATGTTCTGGCAAACTGCTTGATACCTTAAAAGTAGAAGATGAGAATATACATACATACTCCTCAGTAAAAATGTGGAGGAGTGCTAAACTCCACTTGGGATTCTGTTGCAAGAACCATGATCTGAAATGTTTTGCTGCTGAGTGTGTAGCAGTTATGATGAAAATCATAATCTATAAATCTTGTCATGGGTCTCTTTACTGAAAGAATTGGATTGCATCTTACTGTAAGTGAAAGGAGAAACCTTTTCAATATTGGAGAAAGTTGAGTGTTTTTGGAATCTGGAACTCAGTTCAGGACATATTCAGTACAATCACAGATAATTTGTATGACATCACCACAATTAAAGGGAATTAATTAAATATGTGCTGTTTAACTACAATCCAACTAGACTAGTGAAGGTGAAATTGTTTTGTTGCTACACACATTATGATAAACCACATACTATAAATGATTAAACAGGCAACAGCATAACCTAAGTGCCATACAGTTATTAGTTAATTTCATTAAATGCATTATCCTTTACTATCCTCATAAGGGGATGAATGACAGAGCTGCATACACACCTTTATCTTTTGCAAAATACTGTTAAAATCAGATACTCTAAGACTCTTTACTGAAGGTATATTGGAATTGATGACTTTTTTACTTATAATAGAATACGTTTTGCAGTAAGTTATCTATACCTTAACTCAAGTATGATTTTTAGGTACTCTTTACACCTCTGCTGGGGGTGCATTGAAATAAAGACAATGTTCCTCCATATAGAGAGAATTTACAGTAGTTGTGGTGGTTCAGGCACCCTTACATGGATTATATTACAGAAGAATTATAAATGTTTCATCACACAGGAGGAGCTGCAATATGTGGCTAGAGATAGAAAAGTCAAGGTTGACCTAATCAGCTTACTGCATCCGTGACCCCTAAGAAGAAAAGTGGAAGAAAAGTTAAGGAATCTTTCTTTTTCTTTTGTTATTAATAGTATAATAACTACAATTTCACTATTTGTGGGACTTTTCAGTGAAACCCATCTAAAGGTTAAAAACCTGTTAAACTTAACCATATCATATATATATTTGTTACTGTTACAAAATGTTATATATATATATATATACTTTTTTTTAATACAAAAAAATAATGACAATATTATAATGATGTGTATTATTTTATAAATGTATCTGCAACAAATGGCATTTTTATATTGTCAAATGTATACCAAACTTTTGACCTGGTGAATAGTACAATCTACCACAGCATGTACAAAGTTGAGCATCAGCGGTAATGTGTGTATGTTGTAGCTTGCATAATGTGCTGTCGTTCCTTTTTGTCTGACACAATTCTGTCTCTCCTTGTATTTGTCTCTTCCTTCAGCACCCCTGTCATGTCTCAGGTCTATTCCTGGATTGTGATTTCACAAGAGATCAAATACAGTGAGGTCTTTGCACTGTTATTAGAGCAGACGGTGGTGTTTTTGTGTGTCACGTCATTACTCAGTCAAATGCACAAACACACCACTCACATATGTGTGACACCCAAAATAGCTTAGACATCAGGCGTTGTCGAAACTCTTTCAGGGGCTTCTCTGGAATTTGCAAGATTTCCTCTCATTCTTTCTGTGGTGAACAGTGACAAATACTTTTTGTTACTTACTTTGTTACTGTACTTACCTCTAGTATATGTAACTATGCGTAGTATTTTTGTGTTTGCATAGTTTTTCTTTTTTCAAATATTTCTTTTTTTTAACCATGTATAATTGAATTTTTAACCATGACACATACATTTGCAGTATTTATTTTTATACAGGTTTCTTATGTTGCAGGATTTTACTGTAAGATAAATAGGCAACATGAGCAGAGTTTTGCTCAGTATGACACCAGAATATGCAGTGCATCTTAGTATATATATATGATTTTTTGACCAGGATGAACATGATGAAAAAAGGCTCCTTGTGTTGACCTTGAGCTGGAGTTATAGATCAGATGATCAAGTGTTAAAATCACATTACTGTCATGATTGGCTCCCTGTTTACTTGTTTCCTGTAATTATGTTAGCAGGTATTTGTAAAATGTACAGTATATTAAAATACTACTAGAAACCCAAAGGAATCATCTGTAAAGAAAATTCTAATACAGAAATATTAGAATTGAATATTAGAATGACAGAAATTCTAATAATTTCTAATACAAACAAAAACCATCAATTGTTAACCATTAAAACCATTAAGACGTGGTTATCATTGCATATTGTTTGTGTACATCATTAAACATCATTAATTTATTATTAAACTATTGCTCCTAATGGTATCCAATAAATATAATCTACAGCATGTAAACTATTGGTCCATAATGGTATCTACTAGAGACAGTATCCACCAATAGAAGGTAACAAATTACTATAGAGACTCACAAGTTTACAGCTTTAATTAAAACCAATACAGTTTCTAGTACAAATTCAATTCGAGGGATTTAATAGTTTTTTCAGTGGAGATTTTCAGTATTTTTAAAGACATAAGCTAAAGCTTTGACCTACTTTTTGCCACTTGTAACTGCATTCTTTTGGATCCTATATTTGCTTCCAACTTGTACAGTGTTGCTGATTATTTATTGTTTTGTCCTATCTGTCTTTACCAATTTATACCTATCTGTCCTCAACCTCCCTGACCTCAACATTTCTGCTCTCGTGTCATATCGTGCTTCTATAATTGGGACTGAAAACAGTAGTGGCGTGGCATTCTAACAGAGCGTCTTCAGCTTTCTCTGAATCATTAATACGCCCTGCTTCATCCTCCGTCCCCAGTGCCTCCATTTCACCTTCCCAGATGTTTTTAGTCTTTCTACAACTCCATAAATCTCTTAGTGCCAAAGGACAAGCCAAAGCAGAGCAGTACATCACCGCTGGGCCTGTCACATCAGCCTGGCTTAATGAGGCAAAGTCAGCCTGCAGGAGGAGGAGAGGGCAGAACATGGCCTGTTAGTCAGAGCAATGTCAATCACTCACTCACATGCACACACATACACCAACACACACACAAATAGAAAACAGGAAGAGGACCATTATCTTGCTAGAGCTGGAATGAAAGGCAGGTTAAGAAAAATCTAATATCTTTCCATTAACTAAAAAAAGTGGTTTGAGAGCAAGTGCTGACACACACACACACACACACACACACACACACACACACACACACACACACACACACACACACACACACGTTATCAGTGAGCTGAAAATTCCCTCCAACCTGTCGAATTGTGTTTGGCTATATATATATATAGATAGATAGATAGATGGCATTATATCTAATCACAGAACACATTATAGAATTACTATGAATATAGTTTCAAACACTGTACTACATATGTGAAATATTACAAGAATACACTCTATTACTGTCAAGTATAAAAATGAACAAAAAAAACAACACAGTGAATTCACGTTTATTATATTTAGAAAATGGCAGTTTTTATGACAGTCGTATAATTTTATTTTGTTGTATTTATCCGCCACAGCTTAAAGGCCGGTCCGTGAAAATATTGTCCGCCATTAATCCAGTCTGTGGCGGCAAAAAGGTTGGGGACCACTGGTCTACATGACAGCAACATGCCTGTCTCAGTCACATATATTCGTTTACAATCAAATTGTAAACTTCAGAAGTCCTGCATGCAAATTGTACTAATTACTATTTATACATCAGTGCTGGTGAATACCTGTTTCTGATTTGCCAGATTTGCCATTTTTGTGGTTGTTTTCTAAAACAAACACGCTGCAATTTTCTTCTCATATTAGCTCCAAGAATGAGAAACAGGTTTGTAACCCATGTTTGTAGTTGCTCTGATACAGTGGTGGCCAAAGTTTTTCCTACAAAAAGACAAAAATCAAACTAGTAGAAAATGTTGCATTATAACAAACTGTATTGATACAGATACAGTTAATACCAAATACTAACTTATTTTACAGGACTAACATTGTGCAATGTAGAAAAATACAATACACAAATGAATAAGATTAAGCTTAAGATACTTCATTGCCAATAAAACCTTGAGTGGCAACAAAAAAATCAAGTTTAAAAATATACAGTATATAAAAATTGAATTGTAGCAAATACAAATATTGCACACAGGAATGTTGCAATGTTTACAGTATATCATGCATTGATATCAAATCATCAGAGTTAAATTGCACATTGATAATCATTAATGGAGTGTACAGTGGTGCATCTCAAGTTTAAGTAGAAAATAAAATAAAAACGTAAATAAAGAAAGATCATTCTTGGTGATGTAGGTGTAATACAACATTTTGGAGCATGCCACTGTTGGAAAATAATCTGTTTTTTGCATGTCTGCATCACACTTGTATGTTGTTGATTGTTTTCCTTGAGGAGTAATAAAAAAAAAGAAAAGAAAAAAGAAGCAAACATATATTATTAATATGTGAAATGTAAAAAAAGGTTTTATTTGCTTATTAAATAGACTCATATTGAGATCAGTGAGTGTGTTTGTGTCTGTGTGCGTTTGTGTGTGTGTTTGTGTGAGCTGCCTGCCAGCTGTATACACTCTAACAAAGCAAGCTCTGTGGTTCACCTTCATCCATGACAGAGATGATGTGTGGAAAAGGGCAGTAATTACGCTGTTTTTTATTTATTTTTTTTTAATTGGGAAAGAAACATGAGCTGTCTGGCTTCAAAAGAACGCTTTAGATGCGGTGGGGCTTGTTTGAGCTGTCATCGCACCACTTACAGTATACACACCCTTACTGCAACACCTGAGCTTTGTCCCTTTTGAGCTTCGTGTGTTTTTTTCATGTTCTTTTTTTTTTTACCACATTTCTGTAAAATTATATTACATTATTTTCATTATTTATTTTATTTTATTTTATTTTACCTCCTCCTCTTCCACTGCAGGTTTAATAGTCTGAGTCATATGTAGTCTATTACCTTCACGCTTCAACGATTTTTCTATTAGCCAGAGTTGTTGATGTCTTTCTTCTCCTCTTCACATCCAGCTCTTTTATAGTATCATCATAATACAGTGCAGGGAATTGTAAAAAAATCAAAAGAATAAATAATAAAAAGGAAAGACATCTCAGAGGCAAGATGCTAACAAAAATAATGAAAGTAACAGGTTTGAAATTTCAGATAAAAGCCATGAATAAAACATGATTATCAATGAAGGGTGTGATGTGATGCGGCCCAGTGTCACCTATAACGAGTTTTACTTATTGAAAGTAGTGTTATGGAATTTAATGCTGTGAAACATCAGCAAAACAAGATCATTCCAGATTCAATGTTACTGCAGCTATACATCTTCTATTCTCTTTCTCAGTTTTGTTTTCCTCTCTTCCAATGTAGAGATTTAAACTGTCTGTATTACATCTAACTGTTATAAAGTGCTAAATAAACAATAAGCACAAAGATTGCTGTGAATTAGCAGATTAAAAATGGTTATATTATTAAGCATTAGGAGCGTTAATATAGAATTTTGTCTTAAAACCCAGCATTCAGCATTGCTGTTATAGAATATTATAAAATTTATTCTAGAACAGAGCTGCTCGTATAGAACCTTTCTTTAGATAGTGAATGTACCAACTAAAGTAAAAAAAAAAAAACAACAACAACAACAACAACTGAGTGACTTTGGGGAGAAAATGCTGAAAAATGTCTTTAATTTTTCAAGCTACTGTAAATAAGTTATAAGTTATATATGATAATTACCTTAAAGTAAATAAAGATTGTGTAACATATACTGTTGATTAGAACAAATGCTTTTTCTCTTCTCCTTCTACTTCTTCTTTGTCATCTCTTTCTCTTTCGTGCTGACAGAATGTGTGGTAATACTCGCGGCGATGGTCTGTGTGTTTACATCAACATGAAATGGTGTAAGAACTCTGTCCTCGTTTCCACCTACTGCTCATCGCTATTGGAATTTATGGTTGTGAGATGTAGACCTTTTTATTTACTACGGGAATTCACCACCGCTATTGTGCTCTGAGTGTACGTACCACCTAGCGCTAATGCTAAGGAAGCTCTCAGCGTACTCTACGGGATCATTAGCGAACTACAAAACACACACCCTGATGGATTGTTTATTGTCGCCGGAGATTTCAACCATGCAAATCTCAGGACTGTGCTCAGAATGTGGACTTTGCAACCAGAGGAGAAAACACGCTGGATGTTGTTTACACAAACATCCGGGTGCATACTGATCGAAGCCCCGCCCCCACCTCAGGTTCTCTGAACACATTTCTGTTATGCTGATCCCAGCATGCAGACCACTCAGCAGGCGTTCAAGACCAGCTTGAAAGCAGGTGAGAACCTGGCCAGCAGGATCCATGTCTGCTTTCCTGGATTGCTTTGAATGCACTGACCTTGACATGTTCAGGGAAAGCTTCAACCAACGGCGATTTCATCAACTTGAGGAGTGCACATCAACAGTGACCAGCTACATCGGCAAGTGCATTGATGACGTGACCATCTCCAAGACCATCACTACACGCTCCAACCAGAAGCCATGGATGACCGCCAAGGTGCGTGCGCAGCTAAAATCAAGAGACTCCATCTTTAGAGCAGGGGACAATACGGCCTTAAAGACAGCAAGGGCCAAACTGTCCCATGCCATCAGAGAGCCAAAGCGCACACATGCCAAGAGAATTCACGGGCACTTCTAGGACAGGGGAGATACCTGGCGCATGTGGCAGGGCATCCAGGCAAACACGAACTCCAAGACAACATCACCTGCTTGTGACCGTTATGCCTCCCTCCCAGATGCTCTGAACGACTTCTACGCCCGGTTCGTGGTGCAGAACAACATGACGGTGAGTGCAGAGTGCTAAGCCAGCAGATGTCTTCACCGACATCTTCAATATCCCCCTGAGCAGCGCCATTGTTCCTACGTGGGTCTCATCATCAAGAACGATGAGTCAACATACAGAGAGGAGGTGCAAAGGTTAACAGCCTGGTGTGGTGCCAACAACCTGTCTCTGAACATTGACAAAACTAAAGAGATGGCTGTTGACTTCAGGAGAGCACAGAGAGACCATTCTCCACTAATCATCATTGGATCATCCTTGGAGATCGTCAAGAGCACCAAATTCCTTCGGCGGATAACCTCACCTGGTCACTCAACACCAGCTCCATCACCAAAAGCCCAGCAGCATCTCTACTTCCTGAGAAGGCTGAGGAAAGCCCATCTTCCTTCCCCCATCCTGACCACGTTCTACAGAGGGAGCATCTACAGAGAGCATCCTGAGCAGCTGCATCACTGCCTGGTTTGGGAATTGCACCGTCTTGGATCGCAAGACCCTACAGAGGATAGTGAGGAAGGCTGAGAAGATCATCGGAGTTTCTCCCCCCTCCATCATGGTCAATTACACCACACACTGCATCCGCAAAGCGCACAGCATTGTGGACGACCACACACACCCGTCACACACACGTTCACCCTCCTGCCATCAGGGAAGCAGTTCCAAAGCATTTGGCCCACCACATCCAGACTGTGCTACAGTTTCTTCCCTCAAGCCATCAGGCTTCTCAACACAGAACTGAACTAAACTCACACACACACACACACACACACACACACACACACACACACACACACACACACACACACACACACCTGTGTGACTGATATGTACAACCCGGACTCAACACACACTCGTACTCACTTCGCACATCTATGTCTTCAGTACCACCCACATCACTCATTACCATAAACTGTTTACATGCCGTTTTTGCACATCTTTTCTGAACTGCTGCTATTTGCTCTTTTGCACAACATTTTTTTCACATTTTTTGCTAATGTTTATTTTGTCTCTTTACAACAGGTTTACTGGCAGAGCTATTTTGTATTTTGTGTATTTGTCTTGCACTGTATTGTGTTGTCTTGCACTGCCTTGTGTTGTCTTTGCACTGTTTGCACCAGGTTGCACACATGCACTTTATGTGGCGAGGACACTTGCTAGTCCTTGTGTTTTCTGTTGTCTGTGATTGTTGTATGTAGCACCAGGGTTCAGGAGGAACGTTGTTTCATTTCACTGTGTACTGCGTCAGCTATATATGGTTGAAATGACAATAAAAGCTTCTTGACTTCTTTTTGACTCTCTCTCTCTCTCTCTCTCTCTCTCTCTCTCTCTCTCTCTCTCTCTCTCTCTGTTATGACTCAACACACACACACACACACACACACACACACACACACACACACACACACACACACACACACACTCCACTGGTGGTGTTTATGTGTGTCAGAGAAGGAAAAATAGAGGAATACAGCACATCTTATCACCTCTGCAGGAATTCACCCCTCAAGCGTTTAGCTTTGTCTGGATTGAGGGATAATGCTGTAAATTCTCCCTCTTTTTAACAGCCCACCATTAAAACTGTGAAACAACACCCATTGAGCGAATTAAACCATATCTCTGTTTTTGCGCTATATGTGTAAACCGCATTGCTTCAACTGTTGTATGCTTACCTGTTACCTTCTTACCTGCGGCTAATCCTATTTTGAAAGTTCTGTGTGCACAAGAATAAGTCGTTAGGGCCTGCTAAATCCATGTGTGGGGGCAACACCGCAAGCACAATGGTGTTATTTATAGCCCTGTTCAATTGCCCTCTGGCTCAGCATTAACTTAACAACAACACTGTGTGAAAAAACAATAAAGATCCATCTATAGGGCAAACAGAAGCAAAACCGCATTCTTTACACACACACACACACACACACACACACACACACACACACACACACACACACACACACACACACACACAGTGATTAAAAAAAAGAAAACAAAATGTAACCAGTAAGTCTTATGAACACTCTAGTGAACATGTAAACAGAGCCATAGAAAAAATAAAACAACAAAAGGAAACAACCTGAAACACATATGTGTAGTAGTTGTATTATTAAAAACATCCTGATAGCGTGATATGAAAATACAGAATACAGAATAAATGATGAGCTACACCATTACGGTGGATTTAAATGAAGCTAGATTGAGGTGTACAATTTTACTTTAAATTCAAGTGGTTTAACATGATACATTTTGCATCATTATCTAGAAATTACAGCTATTTTTAAATAGTCTACATTTTCACATGTTTAAAAGTAATTGTACACTTCAAAGACGAGCAGTCTGATGGCCAGGTGTGGCATGTTTTCCCCTTTTTTATCATGACAAATTAAAGAGATTAGAGGTCTGGAGTTTATTTTAATTGTTACAATTTGCATTTTGGAGCTGTTCTTAGGAACGCTTAAGATACAGTTCAAAGAGATGCAAGTGATGAGAAAATCATTAGGCTGGAAAAACAGAACAATCAGAGACAGTAAAAACTTAAAAAGTTATTAGCAAAATTGGTAAATTCTTTAAAAAGAAAGAATGAACTAGCAAGCTTAGCAACACCATGAAGACCTAAAAAACCCCACAAAAAGTTAAAATGGATGATCACAAAATACTTTGTTTAAAAAAAAAAGTCCTTCACAACCAAAACAAGACCACTCTTGAGAGGAGTGTATGTAGAGGCACCTTTATGAGGAAAACACAGAGTTTAGCTCAAGATTCAATCCACTGGTAATGTTTAACAGAAGGGCCTTATTAGACTGCTAGAAATCCTCTAAAAAGCCAGTTCTGAAACAACCCTCTTTGGACAGGTAGAACTAAGATTAACTTGAACCAGAATTATAGAAAGACATAATAACTTATAGGAGGAGTATAAAGAATAAAAGGGAAGGGCTCATGATCCAAAGCATCCATCATTATTTGTCAAACTTAGGGGCAGTTTCATAGCATGGGCCTGTATAGTGTAAACTGGATTACTGGTGTTAGTGGTGGTGTGATTGCATTATAAAATAAATATACTTTTTGCTTAGTCATATAGTAAAAAACTGATAGGATGGTGCTTCACAATACAAAAGGATAATGGCTTTAAGGAAACATATCGTTAAAAAAAACCCTAAAGGAAAGGAATGCATTTTATCAACTGATTCAGTTACCTGACCTCAACCCAACTCAGCATGCTTTTCACTTACTGAAGACTAAAAGCAGAAAGACTCACAAACAATGAGTTATGGTTACTGAAGGGAACATAAGTTATGGTTAATGAAGGCAAATGAATGATGATTCATCGATTATTAATATAAAGTGTATACAAATAATGGGGGAACTTTCCCCCTGGATCTAGCTGGGTACCAAGTGAGGACCAGGCATGATAAATAAGTCATTCAGCTCTCAGAAAAACTTGATGAGCAAGTGAATACATTTCTCCCGACACTAAAGCTGACTTCTCATTTGTAGCTTTATTATCCTGAGTCAATACATCCTCTAGAGTTTTATTGGCTTTCAATGCAGGTGCATATCAGCTTTCAGCAGCATAGCACGATTTCTGTCAACACACTATATAACTCTCATGGGAGTGTCTGTCATTACCATTTTTATTACACGAGGTACACTAAGTGCATATTAACAGCAAAGTATACTGAATGGGATGTATAAGAGGAGCAAAGCTTTAGATGCACACACTACCACAGCTGTATATTCTAGGCTAGTTTTACATAATCACATGTCAAAACACAGACCAAGAGTTCTCTGTTTTTCCACCTTCATCTTGTAATGTAAATCTTAATTTGCAAGGTATATTTATGCATTTATACTAATGACATTTAATTTAGACTATACTAGTTTATTAGCATTCTTTTTACCTGCAAGAGAAATTTGGACTGTTAGAATTATTCTTCTTCTTCTTCTTTCGGCTGCTCCCATTAGGGGTCGCCACAGCGGATCATCCGTCTCCATACCACCCTGTCCTCTACATCTGCCTCTCCCACACCAACCACCTGCATGTCTTCCCTCACCACATCCATGAACCTCCTTCTTGGCCTTCCTCTTTTCCTCCTACCTGGTGGCTCCATCCTCAGCATTCTTCTACCAATATAATTCATGTCCCTCCTCTGCACATGTCCAAACCATCTCAATCTCGCCTCCCTCACCTTGTCACCAAAACATCCTACATGCGCTGTCCCTCTAATAAACTCATTTCTAATCTTATCCATCCTCGTCACTCCCAACGAAAACCTCAACATCTTCAGCTCTGCTACCTCCAGCTCCACCTCCTGTCTTTTACTCAATGCCACTGTCTCTAAACCATACAACATCGCAGGTCTCACCACAGTCCTATAAACCTTCCCTTTCAATTTTGCAGATACCCTACTATCACAAATCACTCCTGTCACTCTTCTCCACCCACTCCACCCTGCCTGCACTCTTTTCTTCACTTCTCTAACACACTCTCCATTACTTTGCACTGTTGACCCCAGGTACCTGAATTCCTCCACCTTCTGAAGCTCTTCTCCCTGCAACCGGACCACTCCACTGCCCTCCCTCTCATTCACACACATGTATTCTGTCTTACTCCTACTGAGTTTCATTCCCCTTCTCTCCAGCGCATATCTCCACCTCTCCAGGCTCTTCTCAACCTGCTCTCTACTCTCACAACAAATCACAATATCATCCGCAAACATCATAGTCCAGGGAGACTCCTGTCTGACCTCGTCCGTCAACCTGTCCATCACCACTGCAAACAGGAAAGGGCTCAGGGCCGATCCTTGATGCAGTCCAACCTTCACTCTAAACCAGTCTGTCGTACCTACTGCACACTTCACTGCCGTCACACTGTCCTCATACATGTCCTGCACCACCCTCACATACTTCTCTGACACACCTGACTTCCTCATACAATACCACAACTCCTCTCTTGGCACCCTGTCGTACGCCTTCTCTAAATCCACAAATACACAATGCAATTCCTTCTGTCCTTCTCTATACTTCTCTATCAACATTCTCAAAGCAAATAAGGCATCTGTGGTGCTCTTCCTCGGCATGAAACCATACTGTTGCTCACAGATGGTCACCTCTTCTCTCAGCCTGGCTTCCACTACTCTTTCCCATAACTTCATGGTGTGACTGATCAACTTAATTCCCCTGTAGTTACTGCAGGTCTGCACATCTCCCTTATGCTTAAAGATTGGTACCAGCACACTTCTTCTCCATTCCTCAGGCATCTTCTCACCTTCCAAAATCCTGTTAAACAATCTGGTCAAAAACTCCACTGCCATCTCTCCTAAACATCTCCACGCTTCTACCGGTATGTCATCTGGTCCAACCGACTTTCCACTCTTCATCCTCTTAATCGCTGCTCTCACTTCCTCCTTACTAATCCTATCTACATCCTGCTTCACCAACTCCACATCATCCAACCTTCTCTCTCTCTGATTTTCCTCATTCATCAGCTGCTCAAAATACTCCCTCCACCTTCTCAACACACTCTCCTCACTAGTCAACACATTTCCCTCTCCATCCTTTACTGCTCTAACTTGCAGTACATCCTTTCCAGCTCGGTCCCTCTGCCTGGCCAATCGGTACAAATCCTTTTCTCCTTCCTTAGTGTCCAACCTCTCATACAGCTCCTCATATGCCTTTTCCTTGGCATTCGCCACATCCCTCTTAACCTGCTGCCGCATCTCCTTGTACTCCTGCCTACTTTTCTCATCACTCTGTCTATCCCACTTCTGTTTTGCCAACCTCTTTCTCCTTATGCTCTCCTGCACTTCCTCATTCCACCACCACGTCTCCTTGTCTTCCTTTCTATTTCCAGATGTCACACCAAGTACTTTTCTAGCTGCCTCCCTCATCACTCCTGCAGTATTTGCCCAATCATCCAACACCTCCTTAACACCACTGAGCCTCTCTCTGACCTCTTCCCTGAACCTCACACTACACTCTTCCTCCTTCAGTTTCCACCATCTTATTCTTCTTTCAGTCCTCACTCTCCTCCTCTTCTTCTTCGCCTCCAAAACCATCCTACAGACCACCATCCTATGCTGTCTAGCTACACTGTCCCCTGCCAACACCTTACAGTCGCCAATCTCCTTCAGGTTGCATCTCCTGCATAGCACATAGTCCACCTGTGTGCACCTTTCTCCACTCTTATAAGTCACCTTATGATCCTCCTTCTTCTTAAAATAAGTGTTCACCACTGCCATTTCCATCCTTTTAGCAAAATCTACCACCATCTGCCCTTCCACATTCCTCTCCTTAAAACCATACCTACCCATCACCTCCTCGTCACCTCTGTTCCCTTCACCTACATGCCCATTAAAGTCCGCCCCAATCACCAACCGTTCTTTCCTAGGTACACCATCTACCACTTCATCTAATTCACTCCAGAATCTTTCCTTCTCCTCCATCTCACAGCCAACTTGTGGAGCATAGGCACTGATGACATTTATCATCATCCCTTCAACTTCCACCTTCACGATCATCACCCTATCAGAAACTCTCTTCACCTCCACTACACTCTTACTGTACTCTTCCTTCAGAATCACCCCTACACCATTTCTCTTTCCATCCACACCATGATAAAACAGTTTAAATCCACCTCCAATGTTCCTGGCCTTACTCCCTTTCCACTTGGTCTCCTGAACACACAGCATATCTACCTTTCTCCTCTCCATCATATCAGCTACTTCTCTCCCTTTACCCGTCATAGTACCAACATTTAAAGTACCAACCCTAACCTCCACTCTCCTACACTGCTCCTTTCCCTGCCGTCTCTGTAGACATCTTCCTCCTCTCCTTTTCCTCCTTCGGCCAACAGTAGCCCAATTTCCACCGGTACCCTGTCGGCTAACGATACCTGTGGCGGTCGTTGTTAACCCGGGCCTCGACCGATCCGGTATGAAATTCTCATTTGTGATCCGCATATTTGATTTGGCGCATGTTTTACGCTGGATGCCCTTCCTAACGCAACCCTCCCCATTTACCCGGGCTTGGGACCGGCACTAAGAATGCACTGGCTTGTGCCTCCCTAATGGCTGGGTTGGACTGTTAGAATTATTAAACCTTTCAAAAATCTATACAGCTTATACTAAACTGATTGTGCCCTAGCAAAGGTCTATTCCCGAATTCACCATTTTAACTGTTCCTCTTCACTTTCGCAACCCTACACATTCCGACAATTAAAAACACGCACACACATAAAACACACACCATTTGGTTGCAATTATTGCTTTTGCTCCCTGCTTATTCCAGAAGAACAGCCGGTACACGTGAAGCGGTGCATTTCATCAGAAATCTGAATGCTGCATATTAAATTTGTGACGCAAATCGTAAACAGTAATTGCATGTGTTCTGAGAAGGATTTTTCCAAAACATGACACCACAAACACATTTATGCAAAACACCAAATCAAGCTAAAAGTATTAAGATTAAGTTCAAGTTAATTAGCTAAAGAAAATGCTTACAGAAAGGAACACTCTAACTGCTGGACAGCTATTCAGCTACATAAAATATTTTAGTACAACCTCTAACAAAAAATAAAACACACCTATTATTAACTGGGCCAAGAAAATTTCCGTTTCTAAATGAGTGCATATATATTGCTATTTCAGAAGCATATTTACAGTGTCATAATTTAAAAAATCTTGTGTGGCCTGCTATTGAGCTCTGATCTCAAACCTACTCAACACCTTTGGTATGAATTACAATGCTGACTGCACCCCAGGCCTCCTCACATTACTTCCATCAGTACCTAACTTTACTCCGCACTAACACCAGTGGCGGGAATGCATTTGGTACCTGGGCCTTCAGTGGGGACTTACACGACTTAATCCGCCTCTTGATTCCACCACTATCACATCACAATTATAGAAACAATACAAAAACGCAGTGCGTTACAGAGTGAGAAACATTTCGCATATGGAGGGTGAAAACCATTTTACAAAAGCAAAAAGCCCAGTTAAGACAACTCCAAACCTCTACACTACAACCGCAACTGTGCCACCTACATCATCTGGAGCAGTTCAGAATCAAAATTTGTCTAACAATATGACAAAAACATAAAATAATTTAAATAAAATACAATCTACTCACCAGAGATGCATACTCATAATTTGCACCGCGCCTCAGAGTCTGCAAGCCTGTGGTACCACTCGTATTCACTGGTCTGGAAGCGGTGAACAAACCCTTTCCAGGGTTGAGACAATCTAGCTAGCTTCGGGGTTGACCTCTCCTCATGATGTCTAGCTTTTCTTATACATTTATTTTTGAATATGCCCAAAAGCACATCAATTTTTCTTCTTCCGTAGACATAAAAAAGTATATCTCGGATGCTGTGTTTTGCCAGTCGAACTTGGCTGTAACAGTTTCCCTCTGACCAACCAATCAGAGGACGGAAAAATGCTGACGCTGAGGCAAATATGAAATCTGATTGGTTAAAGAAACAGACCCATTGATAATATTATCTATGGTAAAAGGGCCAGCAAGACAGACTTTGAATGCCCTGGGCAGATTAGATTGATATGGCAGCACATAGAGGCTGAAATCTGATTGGACAAAAAATCTAACATCCGCATACACATACTGGAAGCAGTGCAGCCAAGAGAAATGCTACGAAATGAAAAGAATAAACTGTTGGGAATAAATTAATACAATTTAATGGAACTTATATTAGAATTTAGGTTGTGAATGTAGGTCAGTGCTTCTGATAGTGTTTAGGACAGCAGAGAAGGCTTTGCTGGTCCTGACTGCTGACTAACACCCAGTAACACCCTTGTGGCTGATGAACACAAGTGTCCACAAGCACACTCCAAAACCCAGTGAAACATCTTCCTATAAGAGTGGAGGGAATTATAAGAGCAAATTAGGACTAAATGTGGAATGCAATGCTCAAAAAGCACATACCATACTTATGACCCAATACTTTTTTTCAATATAGTGAGTTTTCATTGTTTGCCTTGCAACTCTCAGTCACCCTTATTATGCTTACTAACTCTGTCACCCTTATTATGCATCCTTGTTCTTTCTTTCTTTCTTTCTTTCTTTCTTTTCTTTCTTTCTTTCTTTCTTTCTTTCTCCTCTTTCATTCTGTCCTTCAACTTCAAACACTCTTCTAGCTTTTGAAGCAGTTTCAATCATCCTGACTAACATCAAAGTTTGTTGTGGCATGCTTTGAATATCTAGTTTAAACTTAGGCTCATAAGGTACTTTAATAAGAAGACAGGTTTATGACCAACCAGTCTGAAACCAGCAACACATGTCACAGTCAAAGTCACTGAGATTACATATTTTTTTCCCATTATGACAATAGATGTGAACTTGAAGCACATCATGTGTGATCTACATGGTTTTTCTCATGACTGACTGATTGGATAATTGCATAAAGGTCTACAGGGCTCCTTATCATCAGGACTGTCAACATTCATTATTATAATTGCTGCTGTATTGAGAATGGTCCACCAACTAAATAATATCTGCAATGATTCTAGTTCTTTATTAGAAGTGGTAAAAGAAACTGACAAATTGTGCTGCAGTGATTTTTCTGTACTTATTACAATAGTCGCAAAATAGGTGACTCCAACAGCAAAACATGTTAATGCAGTAAAATAATAGAGCATGGTGAACTTTTTCATAGTAGTCAGGACTGTGATGGACTGTAAAATGCTGTCAGTAATTTGTGGCTTTTGTGATTCAGAAATTGAGCTTTGTACTAGACATCTTGACTTTTAATGGCTGCATGATTACATGGTATGCACCTTCAGGGCTTATTTGACAGGAATGCACCTAGCAAGCTGTAACTTTATAGCTTATTTGACAGCCTTGCGTATCTTATTCTGTCACCGACATGAAAATGTATATTCTTGCACTGTTGTTCTAAGAGAGCAATACAATCTGACAAAAAACTTGCAGCAGTTCTGAATAAGCACAATTAAGTTTGATTTGTTTGGAAGTTTGTAAGGGCAGGCATACCCTGTCCTTATCTTACCTGTGGTTGTATTTTCTTTCTGTTTTACAAAATATAAGACCTGAATTTTTGTCTTGTCATGTCACCTTTGTAATGTAGCAAAGGAGTGATTAGTGGCAGAAAGTAATGGAGTAAATTCAATTAATTACTCTACTTAAGAGCTTTTTTGAGTATCTGTACTTTACTGAAGTATTTCCATTTAGGGAGATTTTTACTTTATTGTCACTACATTTCAAAGTCAAATATCTTTTGACTTTGACAAATATTTTAATTTATGATTGGATAAAAACATAACTGTTCAAACATGCAGCAAGCCACCAATCAGGGTCGAGTGTGCACTCTTTTTTAACTTGTTTTGATTCCCCCTTGGTGGTAACTACTCAACACCAACATACAGTTCAGCTTCAGTTCAACGGCAAGCAAAACATTTTGAGAGGAACAAATGTTGGAAGAAACTTCTGACTCTTACTTGCCTTATTTGTGCAAATTTTTGTTAGTACTTAAAAAGAAGCTTTTGGGCTCATGATGATTTCAATAGATATTAATCAGTGTTTGACTAATGAATATCATTCTATTAATAGATCATAGTAACATTAGAGTCTATTTACTCTCAAGGTTTCTTCCTTATGCCATCTCGGGGAGTTTTTCCTTGCCACAGTTGCTCATCAGGTACAAACATACTTACAAAGAACATATTTACGTTTAATCACCACATTATCTGTGTAAAGCTGCTTTGAGACAATGTTCATTGTTAAAAGCGCTATACAAATAAAAATTAATTGAAGTGAATTGAATTTACATAAACAGAGTTGATTAAGCAACAAGTAGGTACATTTACTTAAGTACATTTTAAGGGAGCACTTTTACTTTTACTGCAGTCATATTTTACTGAGTGAATCTCTACTTTAAAAAAAGTACATGATTTGTATACTTCATCCACCATTGTTTAGGACAAACATTCAATATCTTGCTCTTACTAAACAATTACTTTAATAAAATTTTATCCTTACCAGAGCTTTTTTTGTTTGTTTGTTTTTCTTGAATGCCATAGATGATTATCTTTCCTGAGAACAAATCTTTGCACATACTAATTGATGAATGTAAAATGATATCGGTGTACATTCTTCCAAGTCATGTAAATTATTTAATAACTTTTTAAAGAAAAATGAACAACTATGTGTTTGTATCATTTGTCATTTTCCTCTAGGTCTTAAGCTTTATCTCATCTTAAGCGTTGGCAAAACATTTGAGATAAGGAAGCACCTGACTAAAAGTCAGTATCGTATCTTTCATCGGCATTATGGGAATTAGCAGCGATACGTGCCCAAGTGATTACTGGCACTGATCCCTTTAACTCCCGTCTGTCATTGTTCACAATGAATCTGTTACACAATTGTTGCTTTAAATGTTCCGGGTTTTACACATGATTTCAAAACTGAGGAAATATAGAGTACATAGGAACTAGTTAGGGCAGTGAAAAAATTAACAAAATGTAAAAACAAGGAAAGAAATTCCTACTACTATACTTACAGAATTACAGAAACAGATGAGGGATTATTTCAGAAACCAAAGATGAAGAACTTAAATTTCATGTTGATGATGTAGTTCTGAATTCTGAGCTCTGAGTTCTGAAGTGGTCTGAATAACTATTGTGCACTGTTTGGAACTGGTTTCCATGAATATGATAAGATTATTTTTAAACTATATTTCAGTTTTTCTGCCCAACAGCATTTATCTCTAGGTACAGTCCTGGTTGTTTTTAACATCTTCTAATTAACAATTGTGGAAGCCGCTGTGCTCTTGAGAACCTTTATGAAGCAGAAATGCTACTATATTATTTTTCAGATATGTGCCTCGGGTTTTGCAGGCAGTTCCTTTGGGCTCATGGCTTAGTTTTTGCTCTGATATTATTGTTATTTGGTGGATCTTGTTTAGACAGCTGTGTGCATTTTTAAATAAATTGCTAATCAAATTAATTTGCAATTTTTTTTCTCATTCTAAGGTATAGAGTGAAGAATGATGCAAAAATAATATAATAGGCTTTTAAACATTTTTAGGATGAGGCAGTAACATAAAATATAAACATTTTTATGTGTCTAAATATTTAATGAATGCACTGGAAATAGCAGATAAATAATAGTAGTTCTGCAGCCTTGCTGCTTTTGGCTATCTGACTTAATGATTAATGTTTGCATCAGGAAACAATCAAAAGGGCAACCGCATATTCAATTTACATATAAAAATTAGATGCTTTACCAAACTGTCAACCCCCAGGAGTGTTCTTTACATCTGAAATGTTGCAACTGGTGAAGCAAATAGATACATAACTGGTGTTATGCATTCTGCCTGAAAAGAAAATGCTTTGTAGAAACACACAAAGTGAGAGCCATGACATTTCATACCCACCACATACGAAGATGCACTGTGGATATATTATAATTCATTATAATATATGCAGCGCTACTATGTGACCTGCAGAGAAAATTTACAGACCCTACATGTACAAAGTATTGACAAAATTATTGTGACACCTGATTTTTCATTCTATTTTCCCTTCACTTAAAGTAGGAAACCAAAACCAGTTTTAGCATGACACTGTGGCCATGAAGCCATGAAGATATGGTTTATATGTTTACAGGTTAAGTGGAAGATCTTGAGTGACCTCCTATAGGGCTCTGACCTCAACCTTACTGAACACCTAAAATAAATTGGAACACTGTCTGCACTCCCTATATCAGTATCTGAGGTTCAGTTCTCAGAGATCATGGCATGCATGAGGAAATATGTGAATGCCAAATATTTATATAAGATCAGCCAAGCAGTTTCTATTTCTCAAAGACACTCGAGCAATGCATGTCATGCAATCCAATTAAAGCAGCAAATGTTTTTCTTCTCCTTATACATGTTTGTAACTTAACAAAGCTTATATTTTCAACATATTTACAGTTTATGTGTAACGTATTGTTTAGATAATTGTCATGAGATTTAACAGCAATAGAGTGCTGGGTGAGTTCACTGACATGAAATCATCCATCTTACTGATCTTGCTCATTGAATAAATAAATGTCAATCATGTCTATAGACAATTTCCATGTATAAAGACTGTCTTTAGCATTCACCCCATCACATGGCATCACAGTCTCTTTATTCCAAAAAAAAAATCCATAAGACAAAACACTAACCTAATTAATACCAATAATGGAGCAGGAATGTGAGGTATTGTATAAAGGAATTGACTTCAAGTAAGAAACCACACCATTTTTTTATTTAAAAAGAACATGCCATGTGAAATGATATGTAGGCAGTGGGTTAGTTGCATACCTTCTAATAAAAATAAAATGTTCACTTTTATGTAGTTTTGCAAATTGCATGATTTATGCAAATGAATGATGGCAAAACAGAAAAAAAAAAATTTAACAGCACGTTCAGTGTATTCATATATAAAAATACACTTTTACATACCAGTTCACACAGTATAATTTTTCTCTCAATAAGTTAATGCAACAAATTAATATTATGTAATGAATGCATTAATTTATCTATCAGACATATATCACAACTGAAGTAAATGATATGTGTACAGTACACATGCATGTGTGTTTGTGGTGCAGTTTGTTTAGGTCTGAAACTTGTTTTATGCATTGGTTTCAATAAATAATCAATACGACCTTTGAGCTTTTATCACTTTAATTTTATTAAGATCACAAGTTGACTCAATTTAACTAACGATTTAACTGTAATTGCCACCAGGACCTTAATAACAATTTTAGTCAATTTGTAAATTGTAGTAATACTGATTATTATAATCTATTTCTGCCCATTCAGGTTAATTTCAGTTACTGGCTGTAATACTACAAAAAGGTGGAAAAGTCAAATGGGGGTGAATACTTAGTTTCATAAAAAAGATGGTGAGGAAAAAGCGTCACAGGCTTGTTCCACACAAGTTTGATGAATGCTGTGATCTTTCATAAGCAATGTGTGTGTAATTACAGTGTGTGTGCACATGTGGGTGTGTACAAGATACTGTAAAGCATCACTGCTAAGACCGGTGTTGAACATGTGTTGAGTATGGCTAATGAACTCAATATGTATTCAGGAATTTGTTTGATCTGTGGATCAAAATGCAGCTTCATGAAATTTTTAGTTGTGGCAATTCTGTTGCCACAGAAACTGTTTCTATAATAAAACAACATGCTAAAAAATACTTAGTGCCTCTACAGCTCTGTTGATTACTTGTTTCTGGTCTGGCTATTAGGTCCTTCCACAATAATAAGCTGGCCATTGTTTTATTATGTATATATGTTTTTTTTTAACTATTTTAATAGGGAACAACACAATGTGTATTGTAAATGTGCCACATATAAAAATATTTAAAATGTGTTTACTTGTTTACATGATAATGTAATGTTTATAATTTTTGGAAAGATGTCTGTAACTTTTTAAAATGTTAGTACTGTGGATTTAGTTTACTTACAGAATGACATTACACATGGAACTCAATATTTTTAAGGTCTCATCTTGTATTAAATAGGCTACTTTCTTCTTTTACTAATTAAACTTATTAATAGAACAAAACTATTAATGTGAAAAAAAATCATGTGCACATGCACAATTTAAAGTAAAAAAAGGATTATAATTTAATCAACACACTCTATCTGCACCTCATCATAATGTTTTTATTATAGTTTTACAGGGCTACTGGCTGCCCTAAGGCTTATTAAAATACCAGAAATATTTATCTCATAACATCATGCACTAGGAATGTGATCGTTGCACTTTGGTTATAGGTAAAGTTAAAGATGTTATCATGCAGTATGTGGTACATATGTGTGTTAAAGTTTATTCTCTTTTCAGTACCTGGCCTTTTTTTTTTTACTTGCTAACTATAGTTCTAGTTCTCTGAAAAGCAGCAACGAGCACAAAAGGGAAGTAATCCTGTAATGTCAGAAAAGAGCTTGACACAAAAACAAGAGAGGGATAACATGCAAGGAAACTTCACTTACTGCAGCAGACTTCATGATCATTTTGAACCGCCTACAGAAAATGATTAAAACATAATGGTGTGTTTGTCTAGTTTAATCATTTATTATTATACTTTTAATGGACTTCAAACCAAACTGAATACAATCACTCAAACCTTTTTTTTTTCTTTTCCATAAGTGCTCTACTTCTTTTTTACCACACAGGCTACACATACTGTATATATAAAGCGATAATGCAAAAGGGGAATACTTGCCCATTTTTGATCATAAAGCAACGATTTAACATGCGTTTAAAGCCTATGATATTTTTGCTTTTACTGTATATCATCTATATGTTTCCACTTCCAATCATTCCACAACTTATTTATCTCTAGCATTCTGTTTAGAATTGTATTTGCTTTCCTGCCAGTCTAAGACAGCAGATGAAAAATGTATATAATGTGAAGCAAACTGGGTGATGTCATCCTTTTTTATTAATTCGAGAACACTGTAATGGATTGGACTGGCATCCCATATATGGTGGATTCCTTTTTTTTGTGTTTCTGGGATAGGGTCCGGAGAAACTGCGAGCCTAACCGTAAAATGGTTACACAATATGAATGACTGAATATAATAGATTTGTTAGAATTATGAAGACTGTGTCAGGGTAAACAAGATGTATGTTAAGAGCAGAGAGAAACAGACAAGAAAAAAAGGGTAGAAAACACAAGCTAAAAGGTTCATAAAAATTACTTAAAAAAAGCTTTAAAAAAAGTTCAGGTAAAATTTGCAAAACTGATTAGTTCAATTTATTGGCCAGCATCTATCAAAACCTAACAATGTCTATCACATCAGCATCCTCGAAGTTACAGTTCCCATGGAAACATGGCATCACTGCTGAGAAACAGAATAGCGAACGTCTTTAGGGAGCTACACTGAAACGATTCTCATCTCCTGCATGGATTTAGCCCAGGCTTACACATATGGATTCAGCTTTCATGCACACATGCTGGGAAAGGGATTATATTAAGCCAAGAGGAGCTATAATGCAGGAATAATTCATTCACAATTTAAAAAATAAAGTTCGTTTCTCAGTCTCAAGGCTACTACAAACAGCTAGGAAGCCCAAAATATATTTGTGGTGAATTTCCATTAATAGGAGCTACTGATACAATAAGTATATACACAGTCGTTGTGAGATCGTTGGTACATAATGATTAATTGAACCAAGGTATTAATTACAAATCTGAGAAAAACTATTTATCTGCACTATTATCCAGAACTAAAAAAATTCATTTTATTTTATTTAATATAATGATTCTTTGTAAACATAAATTTACATGTTTATGTTTCATTAAATTCCAGCAAAACATTCAGTATTGTAAAGAAGTCCATGTGTCCTTGGATTGTCCCCAGTAGTGTGTAGGGTGTGTTTTGTCCTCCCATGGCTTCTTTATCTTGCTGTTTTATTTTTAATAATTAAATCGGTCTAATCTTCGTTTTTTCCTGCTCTTTGTTTTTCTTTGAACTGTGTTTATTTTTTTTACATTATTACAAGTGTGCAAAACATAAATCCTTATATATATATAATACAAAAAGATCTTTTTCTAATACTCATTAATTAAATCATAATGCCTCATGAGGTAAAAAAAAAACAAAAAAAAACCTGTGAATAATGTCAATTCTAGTTCTTCTCCTTCTGGTAAATTACTCTCTGGGATGAATTAAGTTGTCTGTCTTCTTTTGTCCTTGTTGTTATCCTTTTTTCCCCATGCAATTTTGTTTCATTACAAGTCTTTAATGTACCATAACTAAATTTGCTTCTGACAGTTTCTGAAAATAATTTGCCAACATTTTATATGGTCATGCCACAAAATTTACAAAATGAGCAAGATCACAAAATGCTTTTGTTATTTCCGTTCTGCCCAAGCAAGTATGACAAGTAAAAAACAAAAAACAAAAAAACATATAACAAAATGAGGCTTCTGTAACAGACTGTTGATGCATAAGACCTTTAGAAATCCATCACAGAAAATCATGAGCACAAAAATTATCTTATCTGCATAAAAAGGAGAAACCCCACTCATTAGCTCATTACAAAATGGCCAGAATGCTAATTTTTCAAAAGATCACGTCTTATAAATGTAAGAGAATAAGACATGTATTAAGATTGCACTATAAGGATGCAGGTGATTTCATGTTTGGGTGATGCTACGCAAACCAATAAACAAAATAAATAATAATAAAATAAATATAAGTTAACAATGCAATTTTTAGCTAGAATTAAAAAAATAATAATAATTTCTCCTTTCCATTATCTTTATAAAATTTGATTGCAACTTTTTGGTGAACATGATGAGAGTGATGTGTATTCGTGTAAGAGTCGGTGAATATTATGGGACATGAAGTCAGATATGTGTAGTTTTCAAGGAGAAAACAATAAACATAAATGAGAGGGTTTCCCCACATCACACCATGCTAACCCTGCTGTGTTTAGATACCGCTAATGTGCATACACGAATAGAAGCAGGTGCTGAGTGAGGCCTCCAGCTGTGTTTTTCAGCTCTGCCTTCATAGCCCTGCAAACTCCTGAGTGCCTTTACTAATGTTCAGTGTTCCAAAGTAGCTTTACAGAAAAAGGTAGGTTGTGAATTTAAACTTAAGCAACAAAAAAAATCCCTAGCCATTTATCCATAATAAATAAGCCAGTGGCGACAGTAGAAAGGAAAAACTCCCTAGGCTGATATAGAGGAGAAACCTTGAGAGGAACCAGACTCCCGCTTGTAGCCAGCCTACAGTACTTCATTGATTGCATCACTAGCAGCAGACTGAGATCCTCCACTTCCTATTTTCTCCCTGCTGAATTACTTTTTTTTTTGGTAGCTTTTTTTTTTTTACTGAGTGATTCATTAAACTTCCACATCCTCTTCTATCTCCAGAGCAGCAAGCCTGTGGTTTTTCACTCTCTATCATTTCTGGCTGGGTTCCTTTTGGATAATGCTCCTTGAGGTGAACCACTGTTCACTATCTTCGGTTTTCAGTGTATACAGTCTCAGCTCCAAGTGACTAATGAGCTTTAATGTCACTGTATCGATCATCTCAGACGAGCAATAATCAGACTAGACGTTCCATGCTGAGAAAGCAGAGCAATGCCGATGTTAAAAGAATGCAAATGAATTGAATATTAATAGTCTTTTAGCCATAAATGTTCATGGACAATGATGACTAATAAGCAAAATAATGCTTTTGAAAAGCGTTTGGATATGCATGCTCAGCTGAAATGAATGATGTTCAGTAAAGACCTCTCCATAGCTCAAGAGCTAATTCTCCTGATTCAAAAAGAGCAAAAAGGCTGTGGTTGGTGTGTCCATTGGAATGCTGCCTGTTCATAAAGTTACTATCGTCATAGACTTTACCTGCTCACATGCTTAGTAAGCAGATTTTAACATTCCAAAATGGCCACCCAGAAAATGGCTGCAGGTGGTCCCGGATTGTATTATAAATGTACACCTCACATTGCAGAATGCACAGTCCTCGCCACTAAGGCTTCTATGTGCCACACTTTTAAGAGTACAATTGAGTTAAAGTAGGCTTTCCCTGACCATCTTAACTGGTGGTGAACTGGTCAGTCTGGGCTTCATGCCTGCTATTTACACTGATGACAGACTGACAAGAGTGAACAATATGACTCACGTGAATGGTTCATACAAGCAACTCACTTGCACATTTGCTGTTTTACTTTATCTCAGTGGAAGAAAGACAAGCCATACCATTCTTCAGGAAGGGGTATGTCTGCAAATGGTACTCCATCACTGGGTCACTGGGAGTTATTTACCACCAGTGCTTCCTTCACTACCTGGTGAGTGGTGCAGTACAACAATACATTATAAGGACAGAATACATCACTCAGTTGGAACTGATGGTGCTCTTAAGCTCTTAATAGTTCTGAGATACTATATGGCCAAACACCCCATTCCAAAGCCATGTGCATTTATACCAATTTATTCTTTTTTTTTTCAGCTGTGACCCCTTAAGGAACACCCAAGATTTAATGTCTGTCCATTTCATGATATTTTGACTCACATTTACACCTATGGCTGATCCACCTACTTATTCTTTTCATTTTGTAGTGTTTCCCTTGGCTGTACCTCCAGTACATGTATGTTAGATTTTATGTCCAATCAGATTTCAGCCTGTATGTGCTGCCATGTCAATCTAATCTGGCCAGTGCCTTAAAAGTCAGTTCAGCTAGCTGGCCCAGAATAGTGTCAGCACTTTACCTTTCTCTGATTGGTTGGTCAGAGGAAAACTGTTACAGCCAAGTTCGACTAATAAAACATGTTTGTAGCACTCTGCACACATGAATACATCTGAGTAAGACTTTTTTATGCCTAGATCTTTTAAACTAGATCGGTGAAAATCATGAGTATGCATCTCTGGTAAATAGGTTGTATTTTATAAAAATGCTCATGTTTTTGTCATGTTATTAGACAAATATGAATTTTGAACTGCTCCAGATGATGTAGGTGCACAGTTGCAGTTGTAGTGTAGAGGTTTAGAGTTGTCTTAACTGGGTTTCTTGCTTTAGTAAAATCGTATTCACCCTCTATTTGTGAAATGCCTCTCTGTCTATAATGCCACGCGTTGTTATATTGCGTTTTTGTATAGTATTGATAGTTTCTATAATTGGGACGTGATAGTGGTGGTATTAAGAGGTGTATTAAGTCCTTACTGAAGGCTCAGGTACCGAATGCACGGCCTGCCACTGTTAAAATGTAATAGTAGTAACAAAACAATATAAGCAGGTAAGGCATGATTACTATATCTGGCATTCATATGACTTAAAGTAAATAATTTATTAATATTATCATGTGTTCTAGTTGTAAAACACACCTAAGAAGAACCATTTTAACATTTTTGTTAATGCTAAATATTGTTCTTAGGCAGAGCAGCAGGTGTGGCAGATGATTATCTAATTGGCTAGTTGCTTCTGTCCAGACCAGATTAAGTCAGTGCCTTGAACCACTCTTGAATATAAAATATGCCTCCTAGTCTGCTGCTCCTAAACTTAATGAATCCATAACAATAGCAGAAAAGAATTAAAACAGATTACACATTCATCAAGAGTTGGCTGGAGTTTGTAATTTAGACTGATTAGATTTATCCCCTGGGTAGTGGCATGACTCTCTCTCTCTCTCTCTCTCTCTCTCTCTCTCTCCCTCTTTCAATTACATTCTCCAAGCACAGTCAATGTTAAGTGAGCACCAGTGCTCAGAGTGTGTAGGTGGTGGAGGGTTTGCCTAGAATTATATATTAGAACTATATATTTATATATATTTTTTTTTTTAAATGGAAAGCATGCTGTACTCATTCATCAATATGTCCCACCCATCTGTTTGTCCTCCTTCTACCTCTCTCCGCTATCTCACGACTCACCACAGATTGCAGCAACCTAGCTTGTGCTATTTATTTTAATTTGGCAGTAATGCAAGGAAGTGTTTCGATGAACATGTGTTATGCATGCTAATGTTTCACTGATATGCTGTAGCTTCCCAAATGCTGTTCCATATTGTGGATTCTAAAAAGTTTTTACTTCTTTCTATTAATTAATATTCTACAACGTAATTTAACTTTCCCCCTTTTCCTACTGTATATAGCAAGGAAAAAACTTATATTATATATATGTTCATAAAAATGAAATAAAATAACATATATACACACACACATACATACATATATATTTTTACATACACAACATATTACAACAATTGTTTTTAATACATTTCCAAAATATTTATCTTAATTAAGAAAATCACCTGCTGTGTGTAAACCCATATATTAACTGTAACTGTGTCAGAAATAAAAGGGACATACTTCTGTCCTAATGTTGTTAGGTGCTTGGAAATTATATATTATAAATCATAATATATCTTTTTTTATTTTGCATACTTGTATAGGATTTTTTTTGGATGCGTTAACATTACATTTTCCCATTATTTGAACTACAAGATCCATTCTTGTTCCAACATGACAATGCCCCTGTGCACAAAGTGAGCTTCATTACAACAACATGTTTTACATAAATTGGAGTGGAAGATCTTGCTATAGAGCTCTGACCTTGACCCTACCAAACACCTTTGAGATGCTGACTGTACCCCAAGATCTATTCCACACTCTAAAATCTGATTAAGTTAAGCGTGGAGGTTATTACAACAGCAAAAGTCGGACTTAATGTGGATGTTCAGAAAGCACATACAAATCTTATGGTCAGGTGTCCAGGAAGGTTTGTCCCTTACAGTGAATGTGAAGCACATAAACTTTGGTTTGCAACCTTTTTTAGAAACCCCTTTGCCAATTATTTCCTGTGCAAAGCCAACTTCACGTGTTAAGTATACACACACAGCATCAGCATATGATTAAAATGTTTCACATAAATTATGTATAATGAAAGACAAGGCTCACATATAAAAATGTTTATGCTTTCCTTGATCATTTGGAATATAAGGTAATTTAATTAAATCCATATATCTATAATAAATGTATTTGTTATCTATCTGCACTGTATTTGCTTATATTGTGTGAATATATTACAGTTGTGGTGTCCATTATTAGTGTGGATAGTCTTCATGTGCAACCTCGAGCTCAGAGACTTGCCCTTTGATTCTTTTTGCCAGCATCTCATTAAATAAACGGCAATGCAAGCCCCTGTGTGTGGGTGTGTATGTCTGTTTAGCCACAGAGAATGAGCAAATAGGCAAATATTAAAAAATGAATTTGAGCCAGGGTACTTCTATCAAAAAAACGAGGTTTACAAGACCTTCTTTTACAATGAGCTCTCTTACCAATGAAACTATGCGGATTTCTATAAATGTGTGTTTTACGTGATTTCCATTCACAAGTTTCCACTTGCCACCAGTACTTAAAATGCGTCGCTTTATCCATCCAGCTTTGTAAACTAGCTTTTGGTTTCTAAAATTTTGTAGTATGTGCAAGAGGAACTGCATCTTTGCGCCGCAGTCATTTTGAAACCCGAGTGCAATATGGCAAATTAGCATCTGGCATAGGGTTGGTCACTGGCCTGAGAAATTAAACTGTATTCCAAGTAAAATAAAATGACCTTTATGTACTTGATTGTATGGGACAGTTTGGTTACAGTACAAAGATTGGCCCCTATTTCATCAATATAATATGTAGCACCAAGATGTCAAGTGGTATACAAACGACTGTATGCTTTCATTATTCAACAGATTTAATTAATTGATAAAAGCCTTGTTTTTAAGCTCCTTTTGTAGCATTAAATGATATTCGCTACTCTAATATTTGCTCAGTTAAGGACTTAAGGACTCAGTAGAACATCCTTTATATTATTTACAATTGCCCCATTTAAAGTAACGCAGAAAATGATGGATTCCCATATTTGTATTTTCATTCGCACAACCTTTAGCATAGTTTTGTATATGACTTTTTTTATAGGTATTTTGTACTCCATGGTTTATATTTAAGGTACACTATACTGACAAAAGTTAATGGACACAATCATAAGATTTGTATGTGCTTTCTGAATACCCTGTTCCACATTTAATCCCCATTTGCAGTTACAGTGTATTAACCTCCACTCTACAGTGCAAAGTAATGGGAAGTGTGTTAGAAAAGTGGCGAAAAGAGTGCAGGCAGGGTGGAGTGGGTGGAGAAGAGTGGCAGGAGTGATTTGTGATAGAAGGGTATCTGCAAGAGTGAAAGGAACGTTTATAGACTGTGGTGAAACCTGCAATGTTGTATGGTTTAGAGACCTTGGCATTGAGTAAAAGACGAGGTTGAGCTGGAGGTAGCAGAGCTGAAGATGTTGGAGGTTTTCGTTGGGAGTGACGACAATGGACAGGATTAGAAATTAGTTTATTAGTGGGACAGCACATGTAGGATGTTATGGAGACAAGGTGAGGGAGGTGAGATTGAGATGGTTTGCACATGTGCAGAGGAGGGACATGGCGTATATCGGTAGGAGAACGCTAAGGATGAAACTCCAGTAGGGAGGAAAAGAGGAAGACCTAGGAGAAGATTTATAGATGTGGTGATTGAGGACATGCAGGTGGTTGGGTTGAAAGAGGCAGATGTAGAGGACACGGGGGTTTGGAGATGGATGATCCACTGTGGCGACCCCTAATGGGAAAAGCTGAAAGAAGAAGATTGCAAAACATTAAGCTAAGTGGCTGACAACAACACAAGTTAACATGCTACCAGATAAGCATCTCACTGGCATTTTTAAGCATACTAATTTGTCAGAGCAACATTTAATTAGATGTTTTTGTAAACTGTACAGCTAGTTGTGACAGTAAAACAGTTAATCAGTCCGAGTCACTTCAATCACTTTATGTGCTACAACTTATAAAACACAATTGTGAACCCCTTATAATCAAACTCATGTGTTTGTTGAATGTTGTACTAAACAAAATAAATATAACAATTTCGTTTTTGCCCCTATTTTTGATTAACCGAACTCAAAGATCTAAGACTTTTTCTATGCACACAAAAGGCCTATTTGTCTCAAATATTGTTCCCAAATCTGTCTAAATCTGTGTTAGTGAGCACATCCACCTCACAGGTGTGGCAGATCAAGTTGCTGATTAGACAGCATGATTATTGCACAAGTGTGCCTTACGCTGGCCACAATAAAAGACCACTCTAAAATGTGCAGTTTACTGTACACGCTGTCGTATATGGCGATGAGGATGACGAGCATGCAGATGAGCCGGTTTCTGACAGTTTGAGCAGAAATGTTGGGGTTATGCAAACCGATTGTTGCAGCAACTGTCCAGGTGGCTGGTCTCAGACAATGTTGGAGGTGAAGATGCTGGATGTGGAGGTCCTGGGCTGGTGTGGTTACACGTGTTCTGCAGTTGTGAGACTGGTTGGATGTACTGCCAAATTCTCTCAAACGCCTTTGGAGACGGCTTATGATAGAGAAATGAACATTCAGTTTAAGGGCAACAGCTCTGGTGGACATTCCTGCAGTCAGCATGCCAATTTGCACGCTCCCTCAAAACTTGCGACATCTGTAGCATTGTGCTGTGTCATGAAACTGCATATTTTAGAATTGTCTTTTATTGTGGCCAGCATAAGGCACACCTGTGCAGTAATCATGCTGTCTAATCCGCATCTTAATATGTTACACCTGTGAGGTGGATGGATTATCTCAGCAAAGGAGAAGTGCTCACTAACAGATTTGGGCAGATTTGTGAACAATATTTGAGAGAAATAGGCCTTTTGTGTACATAGAAAAAGTCTTATATATTTCATGTAAAATGGGGCAAAAACAGCATTTATAATTTTATTCAGTGTATATTTCAGATGTATTTCTTTTAGCTGTTATAGCCACCACTGTTCTAAGAAAAGGCTTTCCACTAGATTTTGAAGCATGGCTGTAGAGAATCGTGTTAATTTAGTCCCAGAAACATTTGTGAGGTTGGGCAATGATGTTGGTTGATGTTGGAGTCCAAATTCATCCCAAAGGTGTTGGGGTTCAGGTCAGTCCACTGTGAAGAATACTCAAGTTCTACTCAAGTTCCAGTGACAAACCATGCCTTCATGAAAGTTGTTTGTGTACTGAACATAGACATTGTCTCATTGGAACATGTTTGGGCCTTAGAGTTCCAGGAAAAGGAAATTGTACTTCTACTGTACAACATTTACAGGCATTTTATACAATTGTACACTTTAGAAAAATGTGGCAAAGGACTTTTTAGTAATTCTACATTGAACAAGTTGTAAATAAACTAATTAACTAATCAGTAATTCAGGAACCACTTTATACTCAAACGGGTATAGCTGGGCTTTCATTAGATAAACAGAACTATGGGATTGTGTCCATGCACTGCTGCTCTCACATGTAGTTGTTTGTAGGCAGCTGCCTTCAAATAGTGATTTTATATCAGAAAAGCACAAATGCTATCCAAAACAGGCTCTTTACCATGGTTTCTGGTAAATAAGTTCCTTGTTTCCTTCTTAATTTTCTGTTTAAGTTTCTGCTTACAATGCAGCACTGTTCAGTGATTTATGGTCATTTGACCTTAAGGAATCTAAGCAAAGTAATCACTACACCAGGGAGTTAAGTGGTCGATTCAAAACCACCCTCTCTCATGGCACAGAATGTGTGTATGTGTGTGTGTTTAAAAGCTTTTGCTGGCATCCATATCCATCCCCTTATACAGTATATGTAGTTTATCAGTTAAGAGTGTGTCCAAGCACCCTTGTTTTCCAAAAGCACAAACAGACCGAATGTACGTCAGCTCGTTAAATCATGGTGGAGTGTTAAATCTTGCTGTAAAACTAATACACCCATTTTTATACATACTAATTTGGTTGCTCGTGCATAATTATCTCGAGAATCACATTAAAATGTTCATGTTCGGTAAACACACAGGCTTCTGGATACACTTACCCACATTCCTGACGGAAACACACACATACACACACTCACACACACAAACCTAGATGGCCTTAAAAGAGTCCGCTAAATGTCTGTGACTTGTTACCACAACACATGTACACAAAACATGTGCAAACACATGGTTTCTGCATAAGGATTGGTGATAGACTTCCTTGTGCCTTTCTTCTCCCTATCATTAGCCACTTGCACACTCAGAGCCATTCCTGATGTTCGAAACGACATACACTTCAGAGGTCAACTGTGCATTTTAAAAGCTGGGTGTGACATGATGATTAAAAACCTGACCCTCACACACCCCCTCTGCGGGTCCAAAGTATATGGCCTTGGTTAAGCTGGAATGCACGACGTTAGTCCTTGTTTACTCCGTTGCTCTGACTACAGCTTTGGACTGTGTCGTCTCTTTTTTTTTTTTTTTTTCTTCTGTCATCTTTTATTGTGGTGTAAAGCCTGTAACTTGACATTATAATTATTTTTCTTTCTTTTTTTTTTTTTTTTTTAAATAAAAGCAGTTGAAAATAAGCACACATCGGTACTTATTTCATTGTATATTCTAGCACCAAATTATAAAAGCCACAATTCTTTCTGTGTCTGCCAGACAAAGCTGTTTCCACTTGGTATTATTTTCTGTTGTATCAGCAGCTCTGAGGCAAATGATTAGAATCTAAAATCTCTTTACACACAAATTACAGTTTTACGGGCCAGTCTGCTGCTGTTATATATATATGTGTGTGTGTGTGTGTGTGTGTGTGTGTGTGTGTGTGTGTGTCCTCTCCGAACTCCCTGGTGGGTAATTTCTTGAAACATCAGTTCAGCAGAGGTACACATGCCTTATGAGAACATAAAAAATGTCACAACACTAAATGAACAGACAGCATGAGGAGACTGAGAGCGGGACTGCTGCAGAATCAACGTGTTTTAATTTTGCTATGTTCAGGAAAAAACATGGCAAATCGCTGACCTTAACAACTTTGGATTTACAGCCATTGACTTCCCATATAATGGAAAATCACCTTGATACCAGGCAAAACTTATAGGGATTTTAACCTATAAAATATTATTTAACCTATAAATTACTATTAATTTATATGACATCATAACATTTAGTTGAAACCGAATCCTGAACACCTTTTGCCAAATAACTTACTACTAAGTTAAACATGTTTAGTGAAACAGACAACTGCTTTCTGTTGCTGTCGATGGTCTTACATGCATACCCTTAACATTTTCACTTTTATTCCTTATTTATTAAATAATCACCTGGTCACTGTAGACTGCAGTTCATAAGAACAGTTCTTGTAAACAAGAACATTGTTCTTTGCTCAGCCCAGGACTCGTATTGACAATATTAATATTTTATTTTGACATGAAATAAAAGAGATTCCATAAAAGATGCCTTGGAACTATACAGTAGTTGTATTTTCTCCATTTTGAAGACTTGATGACAATGTAAGAATTTGTGTATAAATAATGTTCAATAATGCACAAATAATGTTGAACAATGTGTCAGATACAGATGTGTCAAAATAAAAGTTCTGGGTTCCACCTAATTGCAAAATTATTTTTCATACGTTATGAATAATGGATACATACATATATATATATATATATATATATATATATATATATATATATATATATATATATATATATATATATTATAACTTTTATATATTTTTTATAACATATATATATAAATAAAACTCATAGTTTCCAAGCAAAACACTGTTCAGAACATCAAACTGCCTTTTCCAGCTTGCCTTCCTTCTATAGTGCCATCCTGGTGTCATCTTTTCCCCTGGTGAGGGATGTACACACCAGACACCTCCCTGTATCTAGCCATATGATCTAATAAAAATGTTATTAGAGCAGGCCACTTTTTTCCATTGCCCAATTCCATATTTGTGATGCCCACTTTCTCACTGTAGGTGTTTTTTTGTCATGTACAAGAGTCAGCATAGGTAAGCCAACCGGTCTGGTGATATGCAGCCCCATATACACAAGCTGTGATGCACTGTGCATTCTGCTACCTTCGATCATAACAGCATTAGCTTTTTTAGTTTTTGTGCTACAGTTGCTCAGTTGATAAGTTGCTCACATTCATGCTTTCCTGGTTCCAACGCAACAACTCTGAGAACTGACTGTTCAGTTGCTGCCTAATATCAACCCCTAGACAGATGCCTATGCACACCAACCATACAGTATACAGTGTTGGTCAATAACGTTACTGTAACGCAGTTACTTTTGACAGTAACTAATACTGTAATGCATTACTTTTTAAATAAATGTACTTGTTTCCGTTACCATATGGTGCGTTGTCTGTTACTTTTTTAAATTCATTAATTTTGGCTGAAGTGTGGCCTACAGTCTAACCTGTTTACAGCAGCGACGCATTGTAGGATTGGTGAATGCCAACCACTGTAAACATGAAGAAGACGCACTGTGGGCGTGTTTTCGTTTATTCAAGTATGTGCGGCAGTAATGGCATGTTAAGGTGAGAGCAAGACGAGTTTCTCAAAGTTAAAATATGCTCATTATTTTAGTTGAGCATAAAGACAAAAGCTTTTTAGTCAAATGTGTCTTTCTGGTTTGAAGGTCTTTTCTACTGCAATAGCAGCAACTCCGATCTGTCGAAGCTCCTCCAGGAACTCCATGCCTCGACGAAGCTAGAAGCTAACCCGGTGTTATGTTGTACATTGTTGATTTTTTTCATACTTAAGATGTGAAAGGAACATTTTTAAGGGCTCAACACAACAGCTTTTATGATGCATAAGCCACTTTAGTTTTTGAATATATTATTCAGCTTGTTTTGTTATTTATTTCAGAAATCCTTGTGATTTAATCAGTTTGTGCTGGTCTGACATTAATAAAATAGTGTTTAAAAATTACACTATTTCGAGCATTAACAGCATTAATTTCTTCACCAATTTAAACTTTGCTGTCCATGACCATGTCCAAGACTTAAGAAATATTAGATGCCAATTCAGTAAAAGAGATTTGCATATGAAGTTACAATGGAGTGTGAAATGGCTTAGCAACAAAGCATTGTCTGAAATTTGCATACTGCGTGGTTTTGATTACATGCTTTTTTTAAATTCTGTATTTGTTGTAGTGATTACCTAATGAATACCTAACTCACCTCAGTCATTTTAATTTGAATGGTATCTAATGGAAATACTTAATAAACCGTCAGATGAAGTTCCAGTATGTGTAATACAAAACCCTTCCTATGTAAGGTTACAAACAGTCAAACACAACAGATATCTCTAATTGATTAAATACAACTGAGGCAATTCCGCACCTTTACAAGAAATACAAGTGGAAAGAGCCACTAAACATGTTGGCTGTGCTAATGCTTATTGGTTAGTTGCCATAGTAAAATGAGCTGCCTCAATATTTCTCTTTCTTTCAAACACACATGCACAAACACATAGACAGTTGGGCAGCTGCCATAATATTCCAATGAAAGTGAAGTCAATGAGGTGCATCCAGTCTCATGAGTAGATCATTCACCATACAATTTGTATGCTGCAATGATTTACAATCCCACTATCAATATGTTAAATGCATCTCTTTAGCTGTGAGGTTCTGAAAACATGATTTTTAATGCCTACATTTTGGAAACCTAGATGGAGTACTGCAAATTAGCATCTACCGTACTATAAAAAAAAAAAAGCTTAGTTTCAGTTTTTTTTCTGGCTGCTGGAAATATCAAACTGACATTAAAAATCTAAATCTATTACCAAGCCATATGCAGAAACTGTGTGAACATGTGTGTGTTGTGGTAACAAGTCACAGATATTTAGCAAATTTGTGTGTGTATGTATGTGTGTGTATGTATGTGTGTGTGTGTGTGTGTGTGTGTGTTTTGCATATCCCACTAATGCTAAAATTATTATAAAATTATTTCACTGCTAACATTCAAGAACTAAATTATATATCAAATATATGATTAGGTTCACCACAAATAAACCCAAAGTAGTTACTTACTTATTGCTTTCTACATATTTTTCCTTTCATTTTTATCATTTGGCATTCCTTATTTGCCATTCTTATTTGCCATTAGCCAACTGCATTCTTTTAAAACCTTTGCTTTTGATGGGTCACAGGAAAACATAACAGGGATGCATATGCTAGATACCATAAGTGAGGGAAGGGAACTGCTGCTGTATAAACATTGCCCTGTGCTCATAGCAGTACTGTCTTTGATCTTCTACCCATGATTTATATTCACTGGTTGACTGGTGTCACCCAGATTAGTATATTACCTTTTCAGTATGATTCCACTTCAAGCTTCATCCTCATGTTGTCTCTGGGTTTTTTTTCTTGCCACTATCACCCCTGGCTTGCAATGTGCATGCTTAAATCACCCACACAATGACTTGGGCATTTAAATGTTTACATTTTTCTATCTCTCTTTAATTATCTCTCTTAATTAATCTTAAATTATTGTTTTGATGCAGTTCTCTTTTTTTCTCATTTATTTTCTTTTTTGGAAAACGCTTTATTCCTTGTTTTAAAGCAGTGAGTGGAGACCATTGCCATCTGAACTGCAAACACACACTACAGTAACCACAATAACCGCGCTGGTTAAAGTGGTGATTAAACTGCTATTGCCTCTGATCAGGGTTTGTCTCCTTAATTGTTTTGCTCGACCTTAGTTTAGCTTTTGACACCATTGATCATAATATCCTTCTTGCTAGACTAGAAAATGGGGAACAGCTCTCTTGGCTTAGGTTTCATTTGACTGATCGCTATCAGTTTGTTGATGTAAATGGTCATATTTGGTAAAGTTTGGTGTTCCGCAAAGGATTTCTGGGTCAAATTATATGTAAACATGGTATTAGCTTCAATTGCTATGCTGATGATACACAGTTGTATATTTTAGCAAAGCCAGATGAAAAAGATCAGTTTAACAATGTTGAGAAGTGTGATTAGACTATGAATGCTTGATAACTTCCTTTTGCTCATCTCAGATCGTCTCCAGGTTACATATGTAACCATGGTTCCCTGAAGGAACAAGATGCTGCGTCTCCAGGCCACACTGCCGGCATCCCTTCAGTGCTTCCTGCAGGATTACAAACGTGATTCAGAGCGTGGACAACGCGGAAGCATTCCCAACGAATTGTTGACACAGCGTCTCGTTCTCCCTTTCACAAACTTGAGCTGCATCAGCAACGCTTTGGGAACGAGAGTCCAATACTACCAGACTGTCCAGTCCCTGCCTAGTGTGTACGTACGTAACCTGGAGATGTTGCCTTTCAGTGACTTGAGCTGCATCAACAATGCTTTGGGAACGAGAGTCCAATACCACCAGACTGTCCAGTCCCTGCCTAGTGTGTAAGAGCACAGCTAGGTTCAAAAACAGAGGGGCCAGAAGTGGCACTGGGGTCCAGGTTATAAAACCTGACAAAGGTCAGCGGGGTAGACCAGCCTGTAGCGTTGCAGATGTCATGAAGGGGAAACTTCAGAGGACCAAGCCTTATAGGCTGCCACGATCTAGGTTGAGTCCATCCATCTGCTGAGCGTCTGCTTGTTTGCAGGAAGGCCTCTCCTCGGAGGGCAAAAAGCGATGTTCAGTTGTTCCAACTTCCTCCATAGACTTTTCCTGTGGACATATATACAGTCTGGGGCCTGAAAAGGAGGAAGAAAGAATGCCTGGCGCATAACAGCTCATAAGACGACGAGGGCACCTAGGGACGTACCCTGTTCTAGTACACAGAAAGGCACTGGCCATGCCTGAAATTAACTCAATGAACGAGGGGGCCACAGAGAGGGCCTGAAGATCCCCTACTCTCGTAAGAGAGCAAATGGCCACTAGGAAAACAGTCGCAAAAAAATGTGGAAAAAAATGCCAGAGCGTTGCCCAGGATCCTTAGCAGGGGGAGTGCGAGTTGCTTTGCTTCTGAACCTCCCAGTGATGGGAGCTGCTGGGTTGTTCTTGGGGCTGCGCCTGCCGAGCAGCCCCATGAGAGCGACGTGAAAGGAATCGCTGAAATGCTGCCTACTGCTTCTTGGCCTCCTGGAATCTCTCAACGACCATATTTACGGAATCACTGAACAGGCCAGTCAGCACTAGAGGGGACTGAGAAGCATGGCCCTGTCTGACAGGGTGAGCCATAGGTGCCTCTCAGTGGAGACCGGCCAACGACCACAGCGGTCTCTTTCGTGGACCTAAGAGCCAAATCTGCCACATGGTGGAGCTCTTACACCTCCTGGCCGCCTTTCAACCATAGTGAGTCCCCAACTGCGCAATGTCTTTCGGTTTTATACAGTACAACAATAAGGATACTTATTAATCCATATCTCTCCTGTCTTCCCTCTTCTCTCTCTCTCTCTCTCTCTCTCTTACTCTCTTTCTCTCATTCGCACTCTGTCAAATTAAACATGCTTCTGAGGTACCAGCGACCAGTGATCTCTCCTTAGATCTGCCAACTTTGTCCTGGCCAGCCTCTGGGATGGTGTTCTCTTTGATTGGAGTCCACTCTGTGCAGCTGGAGATGGTTTCACATCAACGGCCTGAGGATCCATGAAATTACAGAGTAACACAGAAGCTTTGAGGATGGATTTCAATTAATAAATGGACATTCTGTGCCACCCAGATGAAGATGGGTTCCCTCTTGAGTTTGGTTCCTCTGAAGGTTTTTTCCTTATGCCATCTTAGGAAGTTTTTCCTTGACACAGTCACTACTGGCTTGCTCATTAGGGACAAACTTAAATTTAATCTTATTCTTTCTGTCCAAATTATCTGGGAAAAGCTGCTTTGAGACAATGTCCATTTTTACAAGTGCTATACAAATAAAAATTTATTGAATTGAATCAAATATACTTAAATTAATCCATGCACATAATCTGTGTGCCTGCAGGTATAAATATTGCAATGTAAGAGCATGTGTTCAAACCTACTAAACTATGCAAATCCCTTGAATGCATCAGACTTAGTCATATTTTCCAAAAAGCATTATGATCTTATGGAAGCATAAAAAACTTTTTTATGCTCTCTCTCTCTCTCTCTCTCTCTCTCTCTCTCTCCCTCTCCATTACTTAAGGATGTGGAATCTTCCCCTAATGTTCTCAGAAGTTTTGCTGTAGCCTCTTTGTGAACAGAAACTCGCTGAAAGAGGGAAAGGCAACATCAGTGCAGCGGTTAGTTCAACTTAATGCACATGCTTGGCAGAGCGCTCTTTGAAGCCTCCTCTAATGTGCCTTTGATAAATCAGGCATTACCAGTAATTACAGTAATACTCCTGTGCTGTCAGTGAGGCAGAGCCCATCCCAAAACCTTGGAGGCTTCATACTGCCTGAATTATCTCATTTTGGCAAATTAAAATATGAGAGATGTGCTGATAGCACAGAATTGAATCTCTAAATGACACATAACAAGAGAATAAAAGAAGGGTGGAGTTGGGGGTTTAAAGCCAAAACTGATTATTCAGTAGCAACATTTCCTAGATTTTTTAAACATTTTAAGTGAAGCATGTTAAGTGAAGCAGCTTTAATTAAACAAACATTTGTTAGAACTGTCACGGTGTGAGCGAAACAAAAGGCAGAAGCCGGAGTACAGCTCGCTCGGGTTTTAATGGAATGCGTGAGAGAGAGAGACACACACGCACACACACACACACACACACACGCGCACATACACACACGGCAGTCCTTAGGTTGAGAGAGATAGTCCGAGTAGCGCATTGGGAGAAGTGTAGCTGACCCGAGATGCACAGGGAGGGGAAGCGCAGCCGGCACGGGATTCTGGAGTCCGGATGAAACGGATGGAAGAAGTCCTGTATGAAAACCGGAACGCCAAAACATGCAGTACAGGAAGTCCAACATAAACAATAACGAACGGGGAGTGAATGTGAGTGAGGGGTATATGTAGGAGTGGAGTGATGAGCTTCAGGTGTGCCTCGTTAAACCTGGAGCTTCAGAGAGAGTGGAGGCATGAGTGATGAGGAGCTCCAGGTGTGCGTGGTTAAACCTGCAGCTCTATGGAGAGTGGAGGCATAGAGAGCCACCAAAGGGGGCGTGGCAGGTGGATCCCTGACAAGAACATGTTGTACATAAAGGATCACAGGTTTATGTTTGGCTAAACTCAGTTATAACTATATTTGTAGTCATAATTATAATAATACCAAAATAGATTTTATTGCAGCAGGTCAAACATTTGGTTTTTATTTAATTGGCTTATTAGTCACTGTATTATTTTGTAAATTCAATTTTGTAAATTTAGTCAGTTGAAATTGGACCACCTGGTATTTAGACCTACATCATGCTGTGAGCATAACTTAGCATAACATCTACAAAATACTACATAAATAAAAGTCATGAAATCATAATGCAGGCACAGGATATGGGCTACACTTACAGTTCATATTCATCATTTTATAATTAAAATAACAGTCCTTAAGATAATAAATAGTTGTTTCTATTTATTGTTATTAAAAATAATAATACTGTTATTTCATTAATAGTCACATTTACGGTCTAAATGTTGGCTGTGGAAAAAACTTTAAAAGTAGTAGCAGCAAAATCTGAATTTTGCCCAGGGAATATAAGGATGACTGAATTTTGAATTTTGGATACATGAATCAAAAGTTGTGGCCATAAATTATTATTATTATTATTATTATTATTATTATTATTATTATTATTATTATAAATGTATCTCCAAATTAGGCTCAAAATTTACCTGATAGTACCACTAAAGTTTTGGCAACAGTTGCTCAAAATTTGGTCAAAGAAGAAAAGGGAAGTAGAAGATGACAAGGAAGAAGAAATGCTAGAATAACAATAGGGTGCTTATGTTCAGTGCTTCGCTCCACAAGAGTAACAATAATTAGTGTACATTGTAAAGACTAAGGCAAGCTTTTAGGACTTTTTATATTGTTTTATATATTTATATTATTTATTCATGTTTATATTTGGGTGTTTTGGTTTGCCTTGTTTATGCAGTGGTTGGCAGTGGGCTGTTAGGGGGCACACCTACATTTTTATGTAAGGCCTAGGCATCAGAGTGCATTATTATAGTTACCTTTTAGGAACTCGGGTTGCGTCAACAGCGCAACGTGTGTAATCTGTCCAACGGAATGGTGTGACATCACCTTCCCCCGCTTCATCACAGGAGTGGAGCATGCTCAGTCGGCTCGCAGTTGAATCTGGCAGAGTTGAATCTCGCAGTTGCCCCCTGTGCAGACACCGCTGCACTCCGCCTCTCTTCCTCCAGGGAGGGGAATGGTATGCACACCAGTGATCCCGTGGAAGACGCCCCCACAGCCAGTTCAATTTGAGAAACTGTTGGAGGTAGTGACTCGTGCTGTAGCCAAGCTGGACATTGCCTAAGGTACCATCATGTGCGGGACCATCATGACCACATTGGTGGTCTCCTATATCAACCACCAGGGGGTCTGCACTCTTGCCTTCTTTGCAAGCTGGCACAACAGATCCTCCTGTGGGCCCAAGAGAAACTGCTCTTGCTGAGAGCACTATACATCCCGGTGTGGTTAAATCAAGGAGTAGACGACCCTTTCGAGGCAAGTGTTTGGTTTGCCGACTTGACTTGACTTGACTTTACTTGGTAAAGCTTTTGAAACACCCTCCCTTTGAGATTCATCCCAGGAGGGACCTTCTTTCTCAGGCAGGGGGCACTTCACCCCCACCCCAAGCTTTGCCCTGAGGGGGCACAGAACTTAGTCACTTGTTTCTCAGCTTAGGTTGTAGAGACCATTCTCCAATCCAGAGCGCCTTCACTACAGGCCTAGTTACCTGTTTTTCCGAGCAGGATCCAACGTACCCAACATGGACAATAGAGTCCGATTGAAACGCTCAGGCTGGGGGTCTCCTTGAGGGTGATAAGGCGAAGTTCTAAACTTATAAATTTCCAGGATTCCAAGGAGTTATTTAATAAGCCTACTTTTAAAATCCCACCGCTGGTCAGAGAGGATATGAGTGGGCAAACCATAGTGTACAAAAAACTTTTCAATCAAGATCTGGACTACCGTTAATGCTTTCTGGTCCCTCGCAAAATATGCCTGAGCATAGCGGGTGAAATGATCTGTGACAAACAGAACGTTAGCAATTTCTTTTAAGTCCGGTTCAAGGGACAAGAACACAATGCAGATCAGATCTAAAGGAACACTGCTACTGATGTGATTCAAATAGGCAGATCGTTGCGGTAAACTCTTCCGAGCTATAGAGTTTTGCTCTTGTGCCAGTCCCAATTCGAGGTGCATATCCTTTGGTCAAATCAGCCAGAGGTCTCACAAGAGCCAAAAAGTTCTTAATAAACTGGCGGTAGAACCCACAAAATCCTAGAAAAGATCTCAATGACTTCAAATTCTGTGTCAGACGGAATGCTGATGTCTTTAGAAGTTTCATTACATACCAGCATTCTAAAATGTTTCACATTAATAGCAAAAGAAGATGGAAGTTGACTCTCCACAGGGGTTTCCACAAGAAAGATTTATTTTTTTTGTGGCTTTTCACATTCCACTTTGCACACTGCATGCGTTTCACTTCTTGAAGGAATAGTCAAGGCTCCTGGCCCACTCCACTTGATCTTTCCCTTAACGGGCTCACTCACTCCAGGTTTAAGGAATGCGGACTGAATTCTCATGAATGTTACTTGGTTTATTTCCCCGGAATCCTGACTCAGCAAGGTCAGGCGTTGAAAAAAACTTGTATTGGTTCCAATTATGACAAGACATTGCTGAGGACCTTGGGGTTCAGAGCAAATCAAAGGAAAAATAGAAACCAATTCTTTCACCCCATTGATAGAAGCAGGAAGCAAAAACATCAACTATGATGTATCATTAACTATGATAGGATCCCTTCTGACAGCACCCCTCTGACAGCACCCCTCCGACAGTTCTTGGTGACTCCAACCTCCTATCTGACAAACCTCAGTCATCTTGCCTCCTGACTTTCTGAATACATAATTAATCTCCTTGACGATTAACAGCTGCCCTCCAACAAACAAGGGAGGAAATGTCCTGGACCTGGTTTTCACCCACACTACCCCAGCTACAGACATGACTGCCACTCCACTTAAAATATCTAAACATTAACTGGTTTCCTTTTCAATCACTTTTCCTATCCTACCTAAAATGTAAATAAAAAAAAATTACATGTCTCTTTTATTCGTCCTAAACTTCACTCCATCTCTCCCTCTGTAGCTTCCTTGTACTCTTTCATTTCTTTCTGACCCTGACTCCTTTTCCTCTCTACCCTTGGACTTTGCCACTGACTCCTTCCTCTCCTCTCTTTCCTCAACCATGGAGCTTACGAGGGTGGGACAATAAGTCTTTTTGGGTTTTGTAGTCAAGGGGCAGCTTGACTACAAAACCCAAAAAGACTTATTGTCCCACCCTCGTAAGCTCCACAACATCATCTCTTCACTACTCAACCCCCCTGCCACACCTGCTCCATTGTCACAGACTGCTGATTACTTTGCCTCCTTCTATAATAAGAAGATCAAGGAAATCTGCCAAACCTTCACTTCTTCCCCAATAATGACTAAACAACACAGCCAGGAATCCCTACTCCTTTGTTGTCAAGGTTCTCTACCTTAACAGAAGAAGATGAGATACTGCAAGTCATCCAATCTTGCAATCCTAGCACTTGCCCTCTGGATTCAATACCTTCAACTACACTTCAGACCTTCTCAGCAGATCTTCTGCCCTACATCTCCATAATCATCAACTGGTCCTCAACATCTGGCTATGTGCCAACTACCTTCAAGCAAGCAAGGGTGATTCCCATCTTAAAGAAACCTGCTCTGGATCCATCAGACATCAACAACTACAGACCAGTATAATTTTTCTCCTTTCTTTCCAAATCCCTGGAACGCACTGTCTGGCTTCAAAGAGGCACATTCCACAGAAACGGCCCTTTTAGCTGTCTCTGAGAAACAGCATGCTGCTCGACCAGCCAAGCTGTCATCTGTACTTATCTTCCTTGACCTTTAAGCAGCATTCGACACAGTCAACCACAAGACTCTCTTATCCTACCCTCAGGAGCATTGGTATCCACGGAACAGCATGGGAATGGTTTGCTTCCTACCTGAAAGGTTGCTCATACCAGGTAACATGAAGGGGATCCACATTTGCCCATTGCAGACTCACCACTGGTGTCCCACAAGGCACAGTACTTGGTCCCCTTCTTTTCTCTCTCGATACACACTCCACTGGTAAAGTCATATCCTCACAAGGGTTTTCTTACCACTGCTATGCTGATGACATCAACTCATCTTTTCTCTCCCTCCCTCAGATACCACAGCTTCTGTTCGGATTTCGGCATGCTTGACAGGCATATCTTCATGGATAAGTGTTCATTAATTAAAACTCAACCCCAGCAGAACAGAACTGCTTGTCATTCCAGGTGATTTATATCCAGGTCAAGATCTCAGAATAACTCTTTATGACTCTATGGACAATCAACTCTCCTTCTCACATGTTGCTAATGTGGCTCGTTCTTGTCGATTTCTTCTCTACACTCTGTGTAACAGTGGAAACACACTGTAAACGAGGGTCTCCTATAAGGATAATTGAACCACTCAGTCCCCAGATAGACAATCCGGTGAGTGTGTCGATGGGTACTTGAGATAGATGTTTAGAATACCACTGGTCTAACACAATAGTAACTTGTGACCCACTATCAAGTAAAGCTTGACAAGTACATAATTTAACTCCACTAAAATAGTTAGCGCAGGGCCCACTAACCCTCTGGGAAGATGACTTATTCCACATAAATTGGTTAACTTCTTTTGGAGAAACAGTCTAAACTAATAGCTATAGCCCTGCTTCCAGCCATCCGGTTCCTATCAGTCTTAGCTTTCCAAAGAGCACAAACAAACTTCTGTATTACTTGGCAGGTATTTTCATGTGCCTGACGCTTGGTAGCTGTATGTCCATCCTCTCCACACCGATAACAGAGGAAATTCTCTTTGTGCTTTCCAGGGATTTTCTCTATTTGCCTTCAGACCAAACCTAGTCATGGTCCAAGCTGGCAGAGAAAGAGTAGTGGAACTAACACTAATGATGGCTAGATGTTGTTGCAGTTGTTGTGCTTGCTTCTTTAACACTTGTATGTCAGACTCTTGTGGTTCAGCTCTTTTTGTTTCATGTTTAGCTCTAATGGTAGAAACAGTAATGGGGTTCGGCTCTCTCCTGAATCCCCCGTACTTTGGGCTCTCTATTCTGTGTTGTCGGACCACAGAGGGGCTAAGTTTGTCATAATTCTTCAGCCGCATATACTTCACAGATGCCATAATTTTATGGCAGGGCAGTTTCACTCTCCTCAGCTTTCATTTAGCAGTGCCAAATAGCAGTTGCAAAAGCATCATATTGGCTTCAACTGCTTGTTCCATCCGGTTTTTCAAACTCTCCTCGGGGAGACATACCGGGTGCAAGTGCGAGCAAGAGACACAGTTGGTTAAGCTTTTTTCCTGGTCTGGGACCTGAAAGGGAGGAGGAGAAAATGCCTGGAACATAACAGTTTGTGGAACGACTGAGCATACTTTAGGAACATAGGGTAGAGGAGGACACTGGCCAAGCCTGAAGTAAATTTCAGGCAAGAAGGGGCCACAGAGAGAGCCTGAAGATCCCCTACTCTCTTGAGAGTGGAAATGGCCAAGAGGAACACAAAGGCAAGACAATGGCCAAGTCCCATGCAGGCACTCTAGGTCGTAACGGGGGTTGATGATGGACACCTAAACCTTCAGGGTGGAAGGAGCCAATCCTTTGGCAAACTGTTCTTGAAGGAATTCCAGCACTGCCCGACTGAGCAGTTAACTAGATCTAGGCAGTGTTGTTCACACCATGCAGTGAACAGGCACCACCTCGTGGCATACAACATCCTCATGGAGGCAGCTTTGGATTGAAGAATCGTCTCTTGGTGGGGGGTATTATTGTACCCCCAGCCTGAGATTCCTCTCTCTTGAGAAGAATCTCCCAGGGAGGGTGTTCGAGAAGGGCTACCAGGTCCGCAAACAAGTCAAGTCAAGAAGCTTTTATTGTCATTTTAACCATATATAGCTGATGCAGTACACAGTGAAATGAAACAACGTTCCTCCTGAACCCAGGTGCTACATAAAACAACATAAAACAACAGTCATAGAACAGAAGAACACAGGGCCAGGAACTAAGATCCCTGCCACATAAAGTGCATGTGTGCAACTGGTGCAAACAGTGCAAAAGACAACACAAGACAGTGCAAGACAACACAGGACAGTGCAGGACAATACACAATACACAAAATATAAAAATAAAAACAGTAGTAGCTCCGCCAGTAAAACCTGTCATGACAGAATAAGGTGCACAGTAGCAGAAAAATGTAAACAGAAAATGTAAACAGAATTGTGCAATTCTACAATAGCAGAAAAATGTAAACAGAATTGGACAGAATCTCCACTGAGGATCCATCAATGATCAGTGGAGAATGGTCACTCTGTGTTCTCCTGAAGTCAACAACCATCTCTTTAGTTTTGTCAACGTTTAGAGACAGGTTGTTGGCTCCACACCAGGCTGTTAACCGTTGCACCTCCTCTCTGTATGCTGACTCGTCGTTCTTGCTGATGAGACCCACCATGGTCGTGACATCGGCAAACTTGATGATATGATTTGAGCTGTGCGTTGGTGCACAGTCGTGAGTCAGCAGAGTGAAGAGCAGTGGACTGAGCACACAGCCCTGGGGGGCTCCAGTGCTCAGTGTGGTGGTGCTGGAGATGCTGTTCCTGATCCGTACTGACTGAGGTCTCTCAGTCAGGAAGTCCAGGATCCAGTTGCAGAGGGAGGTGTTCAGGCCCAGTAGGCTCAGCTTCTCGATCAGGTGCTGAGGAATAATTGTGTTGAATGCTGAACTGAAGTCTATGAACAGCATCCTTACATAAGAGTCCTTGTTATCCAGATGGGCGAGGGCCAGATGGAGGGTTGTGAAGATGGCATCGTCCGTGGAGCGGTTTGGACGATACGCGAACTGCATGGGGTCCAGAGCGGGTGGGAGCTGGGTCTTTATGTGCCTCATGACGAGCCTCTCAAAGCACTTCATCATGATGGGTGTGAGTGCAACGGGACGATAGTCATTGAGGCAGGAGACAGAAGACTTCTTCAGGACAGGAATGATGGTCGTCGTCTTGAGGCACGTAGGAACAGTGGCGCTGCTCAGGGAGATGTTGAAGATGTCGGTAAAAACATCCTCTAGCTGTTCTGCACAGTCCCTGACCACTCTGCCAGGAATGTTGTCTGGTCCAGCAGACTTCCGTGGGTTAACTCTGCATAGAGTTTTCCTCACTTCAGCTGTGGTTAGACAGAGCACCTGGTCACTGGGAGGAGGGATGGTCTTCCTCGCCACCACGTTGTTCTGCACCTCAAACCGGGCATAGAAGTCGTTCAGCGCATCTGGGAGGGAGGTGTCACGACCACAAGCAGGTGATGTGGTCTTGTAATTCGTGATCGCCTGGATGCCCTGCCACATGCGCCGGGTGTCTCCGCTGTCCTGAAAGTGGCCATGGATTCTCTTGGCGTGTGCGCGCTTCGCCTCTCTGATGGCACGGGACAGTTTGGCCCTTGCTGTTTTTAAGGCCGTCTTGTCCCCTGCTCTGAAGGCAGAGTCTCTTGTTTTTAGCAGCGCACGCACCTTGGCGGTCATCCATGGCTTCTGGTTGGAGCGTGCAGTGATGGTCTTGGAGATAGTCACGTTATCAATGCACTTGCCGATGTAGCTGGTCACTGTTGACGTGTACTCCTCCAAGTTGATGAAATCGCCATTGGTTGCAGCTTCCCTGAACATGTCCCAGTCAGTGCATTCAAAACAGTCCTGTAGAGCAGACATGGATCCTGCTGGCCAGGTTCTCACTTGTTTTCGAGCTGGTCTTGAATGCCTGCTGAGTGGTCTGTATGCCGGGATCAACATAACAGAGATGTGGTCTGAGTACCCGAGTGGGGGCGGGGCTTCGCCCAGTATGCGCCCCGGATGTTTGTGTAAACAAGATCCAGCGTGTTTTCTCCTCTGGTTGCAAAGTCCACATTCTGATAGAATTTGGGAAGCACAGTCCTGAGATTTGCGTGATTAAAATCTCCGGCGACTATAAACAATCCGTCAGGGTGTGTGTTTTGAAGTTCGCTAATGGTCCCGTAGAGCACACTGAGCGCTTCTTTAGCATTAGCGCTAGGTGGTATGTACACTCTGAGCACAATAGCGGTGGAGAATTCCCGTGGTAAATAAAAAGGTCTACATCTCACAACAATAAACTCCAACAGCGATGAGCAGTAGGTAGAAACAAGTACAGAGTTCTTACACCATTCCGTGTTGATGTAAACACACAGACCGCCGCCACGAGTCTTACCGTGAGAGCTGCATTCCTGTCAGCATGAAATACGGCTAGCCCGTCCAGCTGGATGGCGGCGTCCGGAACTCTGTCGCTCAGCCACGTCTCAGTAAACACAAAAACGCAGCAGTGTCTGTACTCACGCCGAGTAGCTTGTTGGAGTCTGATGTCTGACATCCAATCCCTTCCTCCATGGCCTGTCCAGCCTTCGCAGGCCTAACTAGAAAGAAAAGCAAGCCCTGGCATGAGCTCCTCGAAAAAGACTGCCTGAGGGGTAGTATCATGGGGCTTACACTTTTCCAGCACACACCCTAAGAGGAAGAGAAGTGGAGATGAGCACTGGGGAAGAAACCACCAAAAGCTTGCTTCCAAACCTTGCGATCGGGCACTGGACCGGGCGGGTAAGGGAGACGAAAGGGACAAGCCTGTCTCCAACCCCTCTGCGAGGTCCACTTGTGAGCCCTAGGTCTTTAAATTCAATTCAATTCAATTCATTTTTAATTTGTATAGCACTTTTAACAATGAACATTGTCTCAAAGCAGCTTTACACAGACAATGTGGTGATTAAAAGTAAATATGTTCTTTTGTAAGTAAGTTTGTCCCTGATGAGCAACTGTGGCAAGGAAAAACTTACTGCTTTGCCGCAGCTAAAGCGGGGCCAGAACAACACGGAGAGCGAGAACCCTCCTTAAAGAGTGCTCTCCGGGAGCGCAGCATTCGCATTGTCATGTGAGCACAATCTGCGCAGTTCGCTCCCTCGAGAACCAAACTAGCATGCACCACACATAGACAAGCGACACATAGCCTGTACGTATCCACCCCCGTGATATAGCGGGGGCAAGGAGGAACACAGGGCTAAGCAATGCTTAGTCGCTTTCATGTTTTGAAAGAAGGAAAAAATCTCCTACCTTACCAGACAAACACACACAAATGACTTTCTGAACAACAAAAGCTGGCGCTGGTTTCTCTTCATGTGCTTATAAGCTTCCTGTTCTTGACATCACCCCGCTGGTGAAGGCGTGCTTTCCATTCAATTGATTATACACATGTTTTAGAGTGTGGACAATGCAGAGCTTTCTGATGCAGCTTGAGTTCCTGAAGTGGAAACACAAAAAAAGGACATTAGTTCAGTGAAAAACTGTACTTTGGTTTAATAAGTCCAAATTTGAGATTGTGATGTGCTTTTGTTAGATGTAGAGAGGGTGAATGGACAGATTCTACATTTAAATTCAATTAAATTCAATTCATTTTTATTTGTGCTTTTAACAATGAACATCGTCTCAAAGCAGCTTTACACAGATAATGTGTTGATAAAAATAAATAAAATGTTCTTTCTAAGTGTAAGTTTGTGTAAGCGTAAACGACTGTGGCAAAGAAAAACTACCTGAGATGGCATAAGGAAGAAACTTTGAGAGAAACCAGACTTAAGAGGGAACCCATCCTCATCCTCATTCGGTTGTACCGAATGTCCATTTATTGCAGACAAACGATGTTGTGGGATACAATGATGGTGGTCAGAAGCAAACTGTAGTCCTGAGTCAGTGTAGCAGACTGTTGACATCAACTACAGTCCAAATACAAACCTGAGAAACCGTCCCCAGCTGAACAAAGTGGCCTCCAATCGAAGAGGACACTATCCAGAGGCAGGCCTGGACGAAAGGCCAAGATCTGCAGAGAGAAGAGGGGCAGGAACAGTGGTCACTGGAACCTCAGGAGCATGTTTAACTCGACCGAGAGAGAGAGAAAGAGAGAGAGAGAGAGAGAGAGAGAGAGAGAGAGAGAGAGAAGAGGGGTGACAGGAATAGAAGGATATATTATTATGTGTCCTTATTGTTATATGAAAGTTACGGACACTGTGTAGTTGGGGACTTCAGTAAGACTCTGCCACTATGGCAACATAACTTAAAGGGAGAACCAGAAGGTCCCAGTTCACCGAACACTCTTTTTAGTGTAAGTTAGTTCCTGAAGAGCAAGCCAGTGGCGACTGTGGCAAGGAAAAACTTCCCGAGGTGGCATAAGGAAGAAACCTTGAGAGGAACCAGACTCAAGAGGGAACCCATCCTCATCTGGGTTGCAATGAATGACCATTTATTACAAATAAACAATGTTGAGGTGTGCAGTGATGGTGATCAGATGCAAACTGTAGTCCTGAGTCAGTGTAGCAGACTGTTGACATTAACTAAAGTCCAATCCATCCTCAAAGCTTCTGTACTTACTCCGTAATTTCATGGATCCCGAGGGCGTTGATGAGAAACCATCCTCAGCCGCAAACAGTGGCCTCCAATCGAAGAAATCCAGTTGATATGGTTTGGAATGAGTTGGACCAGATAGTAAAAGAAAGCAGCAAACAAGTACTCAATACCTCTGGGAACTCCTTCAAGATTGTAGGAAAACCATTCCAGGTGACTACCTCATGAGGCTGACTGGGAGAATGGCAAAAGTGTGTGTAAAGCTGTCATCAAAGCAAAATGTGGCAACTTTAAACATTTGATTATAGAAAACATATTCTGGGTTATTTAACATATTTTTGTTACATACATAATTCCATCTTTGTTCTTTCATAAATACAATATTTTGGTATGAATATACAATATTAAAATAATAATACAATACAAATAAAGAAAATACAATAAATAAATGGTGTCCACATTTTTTAATGATAGTATATATATATATATATATATATATATATATATATATATATATATATATATATATATATATATATATAATTTAAAAAAGGAGCCACGTAACAAAAACAGTAAATAAATAATCTATTTATTGTTTTTGTTACGTGGCTCCTTTAAGAATTATGTTACAGTTTCGGTTGCTTATCATCAGTTTGCAGTATGTGCAGCTGAGGAGAGGTAAATTCTGAAATTGTCTGGGAAGGCAGTGTTTAAAAATGATTTTATATTTTCCTATATATTTATTTATTTTTTATATCTGAGTACAGAAAGGACGTCATGAATAAATGTGTGTTGCATTGAAGGATCGAATTTCACCTTTTTTATATTTATTTATTTATATTTTTCTATTAAAAATGATCAAACAGAAACACTAACGTGTTTGGTAAACCTCATCCACAGTTGAAGCTGGTAGAATATGTTATTATCAATCAAACCATAAATTATGTAGGCAGGTGGAGAAATCGAAGATTGGAAAAAAACAGCTCCTGGTTTTTTTCTATTTTCACTTATCCAGTTTTAGTGAGCCTGCACCCACTGTAGGTTCAGAAGGCTGATAGACGTGAAACCTGATGTGATTTTTTTGTTTCATCTATGTCATCATGCTGAGAAGCTGTTCTTTTCACCACCGTTGGGTTGTTTAAATTATCATTGCCTTCCTGTCAGGTTGAACTATTCTTGAACCTGACTCTCCTTACTCTGCCTTTCTCCCACTACATACTGTGTATTACATTATTGTATATGAGTACAACACAAAAATAAAATATACATTTCTATATTCTCCAAAAAGAATAGTCCTAATTGTTAACACAATTAATTATTAGTATCATTATCACAAATATTCCAAAGCCAGAATTTTGGAACCCATCCACCCACACAATTCACTTGACTGCTAGCCAATAAAATACTACGGTAATATAGTAGAACCTAATAATAATACAAAATATAATTTCTTTCTTTTTTTTTTTCTTTTTTTTAATGTGTATGTGCAGTGACAAGAGCAAGTGAGCAAGACATACTGAGTGAATATTACATAAGAAATTTTTATTCAGATAAATGAGACTTGGTTATGCTTTAGTAATCTCATCCCAGTGATGGGAAGTAACGAATTACAAATACTTTGTTAAAGTGCTAAGTAGATTTTTCTGTTATCAGTACTTTACTATTTATTTTTTAGACAACTTTTTACTTTCACTTATCATTTTTTTTTACACAAATATCTGTACTTTATACTTCTTACATTTTCATCTATTTGGTGACCCAAATCCATCAACCAATTTTTTGTAATAGCGTGGCTTTTTCAACCGACCTACGCGTAGTTTGGCTAATGTCGATGAGACAGAGATAGTCAGTGATGTAAATATGACCGAGAACAGAGACATTCCTGATCACCTGATCATTATCATCTTTTTTTCAGCTTGTGTTCTATATGGTGGTTGTTAAGCCTGGATACATTCATTAGTTAAAACAATTTTTAATTCTTTTGTATTAATATATTAATATGGCGTGAGGTACAGGTACCAGCGTGACACTAAAACCGGTAGTAGTAATGGCAACTTTTTACTTAGTACAAGTCAGAGCCCAAACGTCTTTACTTTAACTTGAGTAAAAAACTGTAGTCAGTACCTCAACTTTTACCAGAGTCTTTTAAAACATAAGTATTTGTACTTCTACTTGAGCAAAGGATATGTGTACTTTAGCTATCCCTACTACATCCCATATGCTAAAATTTATAAGCTTAGCTCTGCATTGCAAATTATTCAAATTTATTATTAATTTTGGATTATTTTCAGTTTTCCACTATTTATATATTTCTTTGCACAGCAATATAAAATGTCTTATATTTTAATTGTGTTATGTAATTTCTTTAATTAAATTTATAACATGCTTAAAACAGTGTGAACAGTACACCTGACAGTGCCTTCAAAAGTATGATACACTAAATGTATGCTCAAAATGTTTTAGATTCTACTTTAAATTTCACTTTAGTGTTCATCAGATGCCAGTTTGTTTGGTGGCATCTGCTTGGAGCTCGGGAAATACCACAGAATCAAGTGGTGCCAAGCCACGGCAACTAAAACAAGCTGCCTAGAAGTGCTTATATACTTAAGCTCGAACGACATTCAATCATGTCTTTAAACTGTGGACATAACATCTGTCACCAATAATCAGCATCACAAACCAGCTGGAAATTCTGACTGTAACACAATGCCACGATCTGGATGTGTTTAGTACTCCAAATATTGGGTGAGGTATAAACCTTTTTACTATAGTCATGAACATTCATGAGCTTTTAGTTACAAAATACAACAAGAAATTAGCTAGAGCAATTTGAGAAGCAAACCATTACTTCACTTGAGTGCATAATTAGTCTTAGCCAGAATCCCTGGGGAGCTTTCTACCAAATTTTTGGTATTGTTACATTCCAGAAGGATCAGGAAGCTTTGCTATAAAGCTTTCCTCTGGTGCTGCTGTTTGTCAAAATTAGGTACATTCTTAAAAAAAAAAAGAAAAACATTATTTCTTTTTGCACACTCTGCATACCTGCACTTGTATACTATATAGACAAATGTATTGGAACACGTGACTTTTTCAGCCACATGTGGTTCTTCATCAAACTGTTACCACAATGTTGGAGGAATACAATTGTATAGAATTTCTTTGGATGCTGCAGCTTTAGATATTCAATTCACATGAACTAGGTGACCTCTTCCAACATGACCATGCCCCTGTGCACAAAAGAAGCTCTATAAATATATGGTTTACATTTGTTGAAATCGAGGATTTTGAGGGGCCTGTTATAGAATTCTGACCTTAATTCTAATGAACACCTTTTGGATGAATTGGAATGCTGACTGCACCCCAGGCCTCCTCACCTATATCAGTACCTGCCTTCACTAACACCCTTAAAGCTGAATGTGCACAAACCTACAAAATCTGATGGAACATCTTACCAGAAGAGTGGAGTTTATTATAACAGCAAATAGGGAATAACATTGAATTGGATGTTCAAAACACACATAGAATCTTATGGTCAGGTGTCCAAAACTTTTTTTCATATAGTGAATATTTTCAGAATGCATTATCTTTTCATTCTGAATAATTCATTAGTATTCAGCTATATCACTAACAAGACTACACTAAAGTTTACAGCCCAGCACATTGTAAAGTGATTTATGATTGCTGTCAGACAATATAGTCAAGAGAATAGTCGAGTTTATAATGTGAATTATGATCACAATTGTAAATGTAGGTACAGCATTTATTCCCCGCATTCCCCTAAAAAGATTTCCTATTTTTAAATACGGTAATAACATTGAGGTATTGCACTTATGGTTAAAGTACAGTACATTCAGGATGAGTTTTAAGAAATTTTATCCATATGATTACTTTTATATAATGTAATTATGCAAAATAGGAAATGCTGATTATGACCTGTACTGGCAAGGAATGTATAAATTATTAGAACAAGATGGTATTGGAGCTTCTTAATGAAACTTGATACAGGGATCTTGTTGAAATTATAAAATTATATTTAATTCATTAGCGACATTCGTTTAATTGATTAGTAATACTCATTAGTAAACTTTGTATGAATATTTCAGAGCAAATCATTTGTCTTGGCATATCCTTGGCATATTTATAACTGTCAGGAATCCACCTGCCACACCTCCTTCAGAGGCTGCCTTTGCTGCTGCGCGCTCCCAAATCACACACAGCTGAAGCGCATTATGGACTCATTCCCTGCCTCCGTATAAACCACTCACTCACCCACACTCGGGGTCCGTTATTGTACGTTCATGCGTGGTCGTGCAGGTTCCTTCTGTGTGTGTTCGTGCTTGTGCTGCTTCCTCTGCATACTTTCTCTTCCCGGACTCCTCGTCCATTCCACGGCCGCGTTTGGCTTTCCCAGCGCACCTCGGACTAAGGACGCTTCCCCGTCGCTTCACCCCGTGCCGCGCTTTCTCCGTAACGCACCGTGGATGTTATTATTTGAACTTCCGTTTCCCGGATTATCCCGATCTGCACGGGTATTTTGTGTTGGCTCTGCCTTTGTTCAAATAAAGTTTCTGTTTGCCGTTACTCCAGCTTCCGCCTCTGTGCCACGCCTAACAGAATAACGGACCCCTGAAAAGGAATATCGGACAAAAAAAAAAAAAGAAAAAAAAAAAAGAAGAAAAAAAAAGAAGAAAAAAAAAAGGGAAAAAGACATGATCGGGTTAACGCCGTGGTCCCGGCACGAACCATGCCTCGGAAGTCGGGTTCGCTCAGCCCCGATCAAGCGGCAGCCAAGCTCCGCCCCCGGGAAAACTCGGAAGCTCGCAGCCGCTTCTCGGGCACGCTCGGCAGCGCCACGCCCCCTTCATGACGTCACAGGACTCCCGGCTCGCTTCTCCGGCAACAGAGCCGAATGGAGGGATTTTTTAAGGAGCGTGGATCGATACGTGGAGTTAAACCCAGCCAGTTATCCCACCGAAGAAGCGAAAATCGCCCTCCACATGTCTCTTCTGACCGAGGAATCTCTCTCCCTTGCCCGAGAGCTGTGGAGCACGATGGCCGGCGAGATCAGCTCCTGCACCCGGTTCCTCCAGCTTCTCACCAGGGAACTCGGGATAACCACGGCTGATCTCCATCTCCTCTCCCCCGCTTCTGAGAACGCCTTTCCACATCAGAGCTTCCAGGAGGTCACCGCGCTGCTCCAGGCCCTCCAGGATAGATCCGCTCCGCCGAAGGTCCTCCAAGGGATCTCCGCCATGCTCCAGGAAATCCAGGCTCCGAGACTGCGAAAGGGACGTCGAGCCGCTGCCCCGGGCTACATCCGAAGGCGACGGCTCGCCCCACAGTCTCCCAAGAAGTGACGGCTCGCCCCACGAGCACTCTGTAGGCGAAGCTACGTCACAGACCTTCTCTCTTCCCAAGGGATCCCCAGAGCTCTCACCTCAGTTCCTGGACTGCGAAAGGGATGTCGAACCGCTGCCCCGGGCTACGTCCGAAGGCGACGGCTCGCTCCACAGTCTCTCAACAGGTGACGGCTCTCCTCAGGACCCCTCTCACGGTGACCTCCTGCCCTCAAGCTCCCTGGGGGTTGACGTCGCACCAACGAATCCTGACGAAGTCACGACTCAACCGCTGTACTCGGTCAGGGACATCGCTCCATCTCCGGGCTCCATCCAGAGGGTCTTCCAGCCGGTAAGCCCCGTCGAAAGCTCTGCCCTGCTTCCGGTAGTCACCGAGGTCGTCTCTCCATTCCAGGTCCCCGTGGGTGATGAGGTCCCGTTCCTGTCCTTCCTGGGTAACGCCGGTCCGTTCCAGGTTGCTGCCAGGGACGTCATGCCGTGTCAGGTCTCCAGGGCTACCGCCTCTCAGCTCCAGACCACCGCAGGGGAAGTCGCTCAGCTGCCGGTTTTTGCTGAGGGCGTGGCTCTGCTCCTGGGCTCCGCTGAGGGCAGCACTCCACCTCCGGTCTCCGCTGTTGGTATCTCTCCGCCTCCAGTCTCTGCCGAGGGTGTCAGCCTGCTCCAGAGCTCCGTGGATGGAGTCTCTCCGCCTTCGGTCTCCGCAGAGGGCGTCGCTCCGCTCCAGGTCTCCAGGGGGGTCGTCTCTCCGCCTCCTGTCTCCGCCCAGGACACCGTTCCACTCCGGGTCTCCGCAGGGGTCATCTCTCCGCCTCCTGTCTCTGCCCAGGACGCCGTTCCGCTCCGGGACTCCATAGGGGTCGTCACTGCGCCTCCTGTCTTCGCCGAGGATGTCGTTCCGCTCCGGGTCTCCACAGGGGTCGTCATTCCGCCGCCTGTCTTCGCCGAGGAGGTCGTTCCGCTCCGGGTCTCCACAGGGGCCGTCACTCCGCCTCCTGTCTTCGCCGAGGACGTCGTTCCACTCCGGGTCTCCACAGGGGTCGCCTCTCCGCCTCCTGTCTCCGCCGAGGACGTTGTTACGCCCCGTGTCTCCAGGGGGTTCGTCGCGCCGCCTGCAGCCTTCGCTGAGGGCGTCGCTCTGCTCCAGGTTGCCGTGGTGGATGTCTCTCCGCCCCGGGTTTGCGCCGTGGACTTCACCCCGTTCCTGGCCTCCGCGTGGGGCTGTGTTACGTCCTGGCTCCGTGACGGTTCCGGCCGGGTCCCCTTCGACCCTGGAGGACTGGAGGGGCCTTCCTCTGAGTGCCCGGGCCCGCCGGGCGGTTGGCGGATTGGGGGCGTCCGGTGCCGCCCCTTTGGGGGGGGGGGTGGTGTCAGGAATCCACCTGCCACGCCTCCTTCAGAGGCTGCCTTTGCTGCTGCGCGCTCCCAAATCACACACAGCTGAAGCGCATTATGGACTCATTCCCTGCCTCCGTATAAACCACTCACTCACCCACACTCTGGGTCCGTTATTGTACGTTCATGCGTGGTTGTGCAGGTTCCTTCTGTGTGTGTTCGCGCTTGTGCTGCTTCCGCTGCATACTTTCTCCTCCCGGACTCCTCGTCCATTCCACGGCCGCGTTTGGCTTTCCCAGCGCACCTTGGACTAAGGACGCTTCCCCGTCGCTTCACCCCGTGCCGCGCTTCCTCCGTAACGCACCGTGGATGTTATTATTTGAACTTCCGTTTGCCAGATTATCCCGATCTGCACGGGTATTTTGTGTTGGCTCTGCCTTTGTTCAAATAAAGTTTCTGTTTGCCGTTACTCTGGCTTCCGCCTCTGTGCCACGCCTAACAATAACAACATTTTCCAGTTGTTCTAGTCATCCACCTTTCTGAATAATAGAGGAAAACCCCAAAAACCCTTATCATCATCACTTTCAATGCAGGATGTAATCCTGAAAACACGCTCCTGCTTGACACCCACAATCGTGCTGCGAGCAATTTCAAAGCACAGTGTGTTTATTCTGGCACATTGTGCATAAAAGATAAAAGATAAAAGATAAAAGTAGAAACCTGGTAAACACCTGAGAGAACGTGCACACACATACACACATGCATGCACACAATGAGTTTTTTTTCCGCTAAAGCTGAACGTGTAACATCAACAGCAGTCAAAAACTTTTTCATCATGTCTCTACCTGCCACAAGGCAAAAGGAAGCGCATTCCATCGGCCTATAGCACTGAGCATAGATGGATATGCATGTGGAGACAAATGCACACATATTCTTGAATAAACCAACAGTCAAAAATTCCATCCAGCATTACGTGAAGTCTTAGGGAATTTGTCTTAACAGGAAACATTTAACTGTTAGATTTAGGTTGTTTATTTAAGTGTCTAATAAACAAGGAAAATCCCCAATTGAGGTGACTCAGGAAGAAATATTTACAGCAATTATCTCATTTATACAACTGATCAGTTAAGGGTTAAGAGTCCAGCAGGTGTTGTTAGCATTTAAACTCACATCTTAACCACTGTGCTTCCACTTTCCAAACTAGACCTAAAAGAAAGCCAAACATCGTCTGGGTGGCACTGGATGGCTTGCTTATGAAAATATCTACAGTAAAAGCATGTGAATAAAATATCTATGGAGAGCAAATGGCAAAGAACAAACATTTTTTATAATTACAGTTGTAGTTCTAAGGTGCAAGTCTGTAATATCCTTCTAAGATTATTTCCTGAGCAAAAAATGCTACTTCCTGGGACATATTGGAACAGTATGCAACAGTAAAGATTAAAATAGACAAGTGAAGACACATACAATACAATTCTATTTGTTAAGCCAAGTGTTTTGATGTGTCACATGACTATTTTTGAGTTGTTTGCATTCAGGTGGCTTGTGCATAACATGTTTGTGATGTCACTTAAATACAATTCTCCTTTTTAGGCCAAAGACAATTGTATTATGATTTGTTCAGATATGTTACAGTACATGTATTTTTATTTTCTAATACCATTCATTTTTTTTAACCCAGCCATTATGGATGCACAAGCCAGTGCACTCTTAGTGCTGGTCCCAAGCCCGGGTAAATGGGGAGGGTTGTGTTAGGAAGGGCATCCAGCGTAAAACATGTGCCAAATCAAATATGCGGATCACAAATGAGAATTTCATACCGGATCGATCGAGGCCTGGGTTAACAACGACCGCCACAGGTATCGTTAGCCGACAGGGTACCAGTGGAAATTGGGCTACTGTTGGCCAAAGGAGGAGAAGGAGAGGAGGAAGACGTCTACAGAGACAGCAGGGAAAAGGAGCAGTGTAGGAGAGTGGAGGTTCGGGTTGGTACTTTAAATGTTGGTACTATGACGGGTAAAGGGAGAGAGGTAGCTGATATGATGGAGAGGAGAAAGGTAGATATGTTGTGTGTTCAGGAGACCAAGTGGAAAGGGAGTAAGGCCAGGAACATTGGAGGTTGGTTTAAACTGTTTTATCATGGTGTGGGTGGAAAAAGAAATGGTGTAGGGGTGATTCTGAAGAAAGAGTACAGTAAGAGTGTAGTGGAGGTGAATAGAGTTTCTGATAGGGTGATGATTGTGAAGGTAGAAGTTGAAGAGATGATGATAAATGTCATCAGTGCCTATGCTCCACAAGTTGGCTGTGAGATGGAGGAGAAGGAAAGATTCTGGAGTGAATTAGATGAAGTGGTAGATGGTGTACCTAGGAAAGAACGATTGGTGATTGGGGCAGACTTTAATGGACATGTAGGTGAAGGGAACAGAGGTGATGAGGAGGTGATGGGTAGGTATGGTTTTAAGGAGAGGAATGTGGAAGGGCAGATGGTGGTAGATTTTGCTAAAAGGATGGAAATGGCAGTGGTGAACACGTATTTTAACAAGAAGGAGGATCATAGGGTGACGTATAAGAGTGGAGGAAGGTGCACACAGGTGGACTATGTGCTATGCAGGAGATGCAACCTGAAGGAGATTGTATACTGTAAGGTGTTGGCAGGGGACAGTGTAGCTAGACAGCATCGGATGGTGGTCTGTAGGATGGTTTTGGAGGTGAAGAGGAAGAGGATGAGAGTGAGGACTGAAAGAAGAATAAGATGGTGGAAACTAAAGGAGGAAGAGTGTAGTGTGAGGTTCAGGAAAGAGGTCAGACAGGGGCTCGGTGGTGGTGAAGAGGTGCTGGATGATTGGGCAACTACTGCAGGAGTGATGAGGGAGGCAGCTAGAAAAGTGCTTGGTGTGACACCTGGAAATAGAAAGCAAGACAAGGAGACGTGGTGGTGGAATGAGGAAGTGCAGGAGAGCATAAGGAGAAAGAGGTTGGCAAAACAGAAAAGTAGGCAGGAGTACAAGGAGATGCGGCAGCAGGTAAAAAGGGATGTGGCAAAAGCCAAGAAAAAGGCACATGAGGAGCTGTATAAGAGGTTGGACACTAAGGAAGGAGAAAAGGATTTATACCGATTGGCCAGGCAGAGAGACCAAGCTGGGAAGGATGTGCTGCAAGTTAGAGCAATAAAGGATGGAGAGGGAAATGTGTTGACTAGTGAGGAGAGTGTGTTGAGAAGGTGGAGGGAGTATTTTGAGCAGCTGATGAATGAGGAAAATCAGAGAGAGAGAAGGTTGGATGATGTGGAGTTGGTGAAGCAGGATGTAGATAGGATTTGTAAGGAGGAAGTGAGAGCAGCGATTAAGAGGATGAAGAATGGAAAGTCACTTGGACCAGATGACATACCGGTAGAAGCGTGGAGATATTTAGGAGAGATGGCAGTGGAGTTTTTAACCAGATTGTTTAACAAGATTTTGGAAGGTGAGAAGATGCCTGAGGAATGGAGAAGGAGTGTGCTGGTACCAATCTTTAAGCATAAGGGTGATGTGCAGACCTGCAGTAACTACAGGGGAATTAAGTTGATCAGTCAAACCATGAAGTTATGGGAAAGAGTAGTGGAAGCCAGGCTGAGAGAAGAGGTGACCATCTGTGAGCAACAGTATGGTTTCATGCCGAGGAAGAGCACCACAGATGCTTTATTTGCTTTGAGGATGTTGATGGAGAAATATAGAGAAGGACAGAAGGAATTGCATTGTGTATTTGTGGATTTAGAGAAAGTGTACGACAGTGTGCCAAGAGAGGAGTTGTGGTATTGTATGAGGAAGTCAGGTGTGTCAGAGAAGTATGTGAGGGTGGTGCAGGACATGTATGAGGACAGTGTGACGGCAGTGAAGTGTGCAGTAGGAAAGACAGACTGGTTCAGGGTAAAGGTTGGACTGCATTAAGGATCGGCCCTGAGCCCTTTTCTGTTTGCAGTGGTAATGGACAGGTTGACGGACGAGGTCAGACAGGAGTCTCCCTGGACTATGATGTGTGCAGATGATATTGTGATTTGTGGTGAGAGTAGGGAGCAGGTTGAGAAGAGCCTGGAGAGGTGGAGATATGCGCTGGAGAGAAGGGGAATGAAAGTCAGTAGGAGTAAGACAGAGTACATGTGTGTAAATGAGAGGGAGGGCAGTGGAGTGATGCGGTTGCAGGGAAAAGAGATGGAGAAGGTGGAGGAGTTCAGGTACCTGGGGTCAACAGTGCAAAGTAATGGAGAGTGATCAGGGAGAAAAAATTAGCACAGTGGTATACTGATCATACACGCACCTTAAAACAGACCACTCGAAAATTAGAACGTAAATGGCGTCAAACAAAATTAACAGTATTTCAAATTGCATGGAAGGACAGCCTCTTAAATTATAGAAAATCTCTTAGTGCTGCTAGATCAGCATATTTCTCCACCCTCATAGAAAATAACAAGCATAATCCTAGATTTTTATTCAGCACGGTAGCAAAATTAACAGGGAATAAAAGCACTGCACTCACATGCACACCATCAATAGATAGTAATGATTTCATGAACTTTTTTAATAATAAAATTGAAAACATCAGGCAAGAAATCCAGACGGTTAATATAAATCCAAATTATTTTACAAATAACCCTGTAGACAGCAGTGTAATTATAACGGACAATCAACTACAAAGCTTCACTCCTATTCATGAGAAGGACTTAATTTCATTAATCTCCTCATCAAAATCATCAACCTGCATTCTCGATCCATTGCCTACTAGTTTCTTTAAACAGATAACTCCAGAGGTAATCAAACCAGTTTTAAAAATAATTAACTCTTCCATTAGCACTGGTTATGTACCTAAATCCTTCAAACTGGCAGTTATCCACCCCCTTATTAAGAAACCTGACCTTGACCCATGTCAGTTGTCCAACTACAGACCGATATCAAATCCCCCCTTTATATCCAAAATTTTAGAAAAGGTTGTAGCACAGCAGTTATGCTCACACCTACTTATGAATAACATTTTTGAAGTGTATCAGTCAGGATTTCGGCCTCATCATAGCACAGAGACGGCGCTAGTTAAGGTGGTAAATGACCTGTTATTGGCCTCTGATCAGGGTTTTGTATCCTTACTTGTTTTGCTCGACCTTAGTGCAGCTTTTGACACCATTGATCACACTATACTGCTTGCTAGACTTGAGAACGTTGTAGGAATAAAGGGAACAGCTCTCTCTTGGCTCAGGTCTTATTTGACTGATTGCTATCAGTTTGTGGATGTAAATGGTGAGTTCTCCACACTCTATGAGGTAAAGTTTGGTGTTCCTCAAGGATCTGTCTTAGGCCCACTGCTTTTCTCTTTATATATGCTGCCTCTTGGTGAAATCATTCATAAACATGGGATTCGCTTCCATTGCTATGCTGATGACACACAGCTGTATATTTCAGCAAAGCCAGATGAGAGAGATCAGCTAAACAGTGTTGAGAAGTGTGTAAAGGACATTAGACAGTGGACAGTAATAACTTTCTTCTGCTTAACTCAGATAAGACGGAAGTACTCTTACTAGGACCACATGCAGCTAGAAGCAAACTTTCTGATTACGTAGCATCTCTGGATGGTGTTTCTGTTTCAGCATGTACGGCTGTCAAAGACCTTGGTGTGATTATTGACCCGAGTCTTTCCTTTGAGTCTCACGTGAATAATATCACCAGGATCGCCTTCTTTCACCTAAGAAATATTGCTAAAATTAGAAATATGATGTCGTTACAGGATGCAGAAAAACTAGTTCATGCTTTTGTTACTTCTAGATTGGACTACTGTAACGCTTTACTGTCTGGGTGTGCGATTAAGTGCATAAATAAGCTTCAGTTAGTCCAGAATGCAGCAGCAAGGGTCCTCACCAGATCTAGGAAATACGACCACATCACCCCTGTTTTAATCAGTCTACACTGGCTCCCAATCAAATCTCGCATTGATTATAAAATATTACTACTGACGTATAAAGCACTTAACGGTCTCGCACCGCAGTATCTGAGTGAACTTCTGTACCAGTATGATCCTCCACGCCTACTTAGATCAAAAGGTGCTGGCTATCTGTTGGTTCCTCAAATAATGAAGACTACCGCAGGGGGCAGATCTTTCTCTTATAAAGCCCCACAGTTATGGAACAGCCTTCCAATCAGTGTTCGGGACTCAGACACGGTCTCAGTGTTCAAGTCGAGGTTGAAAACTTATTTATTTAGTCAAGCCTTTTATCAGTAGATTTTTTTTTCTTAGGTAAAGGCTCAGATCTGGAGGGAGCATGGATATAGAGTGTTTGGTGAACTGGTATATTTGTATGCTGTCGTCCCCTCACATTCACACGGTCACTCAGGTTTGTTGACGGTGGTGTGGTGGGTCGTCTCTTATCCCAGAGATCCCTCATGTCTGTGTTACCTTCTGGTTCTCCCTTTTAGTTATGCTGCCATAGCGAGTCTTGCCGGAGTCCAAACTGCACAGTGACATTAACTTTCATACACCAATAGTTACACTTAATAATCCATATCCTTCTCTTCCCGTCACTCTCTCTCTCTCTCTCTCTCTCTCTCTCGATCGAGTTAAACATGCTCCTGAGGCTCCAGTGACCACTGTTCCTGCCCCTCTCCCCTCTGTGGATCTTCACACTTCTGTGCAGCTTGGGACGGTATCTCATCAACACCTTGGGTGGTTCCATGAAATTCCGGAGTAGAACGGGTGCTTTGAGGATGGATTGGACTGTAGTTGGTGTCGGCGGTCTGCTGCACTGACTCGGGAGTGCAGTTTGCTTCTGATCATCATCACTGTACCCCGCAACTTTGTATATATGCTTCAAATGGACATTTGGTGCAACCCAGATGAGGATGGGTTCCCTCTTGAGTCTGGTTCCTCTCAAGGTTTCTTCCTTATGCCATCTCGGGGAGTTTTTCCTTGCCACAGTTGCTCATCAGGGACAAACATACTTATAAAGAACATATTTACATTTAATCACCACATTATCTGTGTAAAGCTGCTTTGAGACAATGTTCATTGTTAAAAGCGCTATACAAATAAAAATGAATTGAATTGAATTGAATTGAATTGAATTGAATTGAATTGAGAGTGTGTTAGGGAAGTAAAGAAAAGAGTGCAGGCAGGGTGGAGTGGGTGGAGAAGAGTAACAGGAGTGATTTGTGATAGTAGGGTATCTGCAAGAATGAAAGGGAAAGTTTATAGGACTGTGGTGAGACCTGCGATGTTGCATGGATTAGAGACAGTGGCATTGAGTAAAAGACAGGAGGTGGAGCTGGAGGTAGCAGAGCTGAAGATGTTGAGGTTTTCGTTGGGAGTGACGAGGATGGACAAGATTAGAAATGAGTTTATTAGAGGGACAGCGCATGTAGGATGTTTTGGTGACAAGGTGAGGGAGGCAAAATTGAGATGGTTTGGACATGTGCAGAGGAGGGACATGAATTATATTGGTAAAAGAATTTGAGGATGGAGCCACCAGGTAGGAGGAAAAGAGGAAGGCCAAGGAGGAGGTTCATGGATGTGGTGAGGGAAGACATGCAGGTAGTTGGTGTGAAAGAGGCAGATGTAGAGGACAGGGTGGTATGGAGACGGATGATCCGCTGTGGTGACCCCTAATGGGAGCAGCCGAAAGAAGAAGAAAAAGAAGAAGAAGAGTGCTCATTCCTATGTCAGTTATGAAAATGAAGGTCTTTGCTGTCAGAATGATATAAAAATGCTTTGGGCATTCTATTGCAAACATTTTACCATGTTGTCACATTCTTTTGGGATCATAAATATCAGTTCAAATTAGAACATGAACAGTAAAACTCCAAGTTTAATCCTGTAAAATAACACTGGTTCATATAAATTCAGCTCAATCTACTTGCTCGAGCTCACAGATAAAAAATATTTCAGTGATTTATCAGTGATGGGTTTGAGTTCAGGAACATAGCTTTAACCTTGTAACTGTTTGATTGATGGACATTCAGCTTGTATCTTTTCATAGCACTTGAGCCATCCAAACACTCATAAATGTTTTACGCCGTACTGGGTGCACAGGGTCACAGGAAATTTGAGTGTACACACAGGCGCAATCTGACAAGAGAAGTCGTACAGCAGTTACTAAAATATGGTAGAAAAGAATTAATGTGCGGTTCTGGGCTCGAACTAGAGCAACTACTTCTTTCTATTCCCCAGGATTTCACAGCTACCCTAGAGTTAGGTTTATGAGTTTTTAGAGTTAGTTCCTAAAAACAAATCCATTTCCAGTCTACACTCATAATTTCCAGGCAAGATAACAATAATAGGAATTATTATGTGAAACAAATTTCTCTCTCAGAAAGAAAAAATCTATATGCTATATTAACTTGCCCAAATACCCCAAGCATCATGTGGGATTATAATGATTACTTGACAGAACCAACATTCTATTCCTATTTTTCTAAAACATTTCTAAACATTTCTCCTCCTAGAGCTTTCAAGCTAAAGACCTGTAGTATTTTCTTAATTAGTTTGCTCTGACTTATATAAATGAATAATGAATCTCCTTTTAAGGAAGCTCAAAGTGACCAAATTTCACACTATCTCTTACTGATTGATTTTTTTAGACTGTATATTCCCCAGAACCCCATTTCAAAACAAATCCCTATTTACATTCAAACAAGTGGTAATTGTAAAGGGACACCTTTACTGTAGCATAATTAATTACTTTTTACCAGCAGGTTGCTAGTGCCAACAATTGTCATGATCCAATGCCTTTCTGGATAAACTGAATCAAAATCTCTTAGTAAACTGTGTAAACTTTTTTTTTTTCCAATTCAGTGCATACGAGACAAATAAGTAATGTAAAAAATGAATCTTCAGGAATCACCTGCAATCCACCATCCAGCCAAGTTTGGCAACTGCCTTTGCCAACAAGCAGTCAATCACTAAATTATAAGTGACTTCACAGAGTTTTCACAAAGTTTTTATACACTGATTCAAAATATGCTAGAAGACCTTCTGCACTTGAAGCTGAAGTGGTCACTTAAATATCGCCAGCTTTCAGTACGTTTCTTTCCAGTTCGACTTCAACACAATTCAACAGGGTTTCACTTACAGCTGGGACTGCACCCGTAGTGTCTGACTGCTCCGTCTCCATCTTTTATTTGTACATATTGCACAGTAGTTTCTGGGGCGCATTTTTTTTTCTTGCATTTTTTTAATTTACTTTTTTTTTTTACTTTAACAGAAGTGATTTAAAATGTAGTGAAGTACATTACTTCAGACAAAATATACTTAAGTAAAAGTAAAATTACTAATTTTCAAAGCAACTTTATTTCTACCAATCTATCTATATCACTTCTTCTAATAAAACTATCTTTATACTTGTGTGTCTCTCTCTCTCTCTCTCTCTCTCTCTCTCTCTCTCTCTCTCTCTCTCGCTCTCTCTCCCACTTTATCTGAATTTCTATTTCTACAGGGTGGGCCTCAGAAAAGTAGCCCTCAAGCATGGCACCGATTTTGGAGGTGACTACTCTTCCATGGCCCACCTTGTATAAAGTTTTTTGTTACCTATCTGGCTGTCTGTTTCCCCTTTTTTCTGTTTGTCAGTATTTCAGTCTTAATTTATCTTCAAGTAGGTGAAAAAGTTTCAAACTGGCTTTACCGTGCAAACATCCAAATTTGTCATGATAAACTTTACTTTTTTTGTTATATCTATGCTTGTGCTATATTAGGAGGTTGTGGATAGTTAACAACTCAACATGGCTAGTAAACGGGCTACATGATTTGGTTGGTGGTGTTGGAGAGACAGTAGTAGCTTCTGAATCTGAACTGTTTAAGCAAAATGTACAGTTGAGGAGGCAAGAATGCTGAACAGACAAACTAAAGCACTGCTGCATCACTTTTTTTTTAGGTAGGGATGTATTAAGACTTAAATCACACCATGGAACAGCATTGTGGGTAATGTAGGAAACCGCTAAGCAGAGTGGAAGTACATCAAGATGTCGATGAAAGACGTTTGAACCAAACTTTATTACGAAATAAATCTTGGACTCCAATGAACATGTTAATTCGATAAGAAGATTAATATGCATCGGTGGATTTTTCCATTAAGCACATGTAATATAGATAAATTGTAAATGCACCAGGACATAAATCCTGCATTTTATGTTTTGTGTGTGTGTGTGTGTGTGTGTGTGTGTGTGTGTGTGTGTGTGTGTGTGTGTGTGCCATTACTCTTAACCAAAGTCCTTGAACAGTACTCTAATACCAAGGCAGTGAATTGGGTGTTTCTTCAGAGCCCTGACAGCTGCTCTAAAAGGAAAGCGGTAGGAGAGGAGCAGCTTAATCACGCCACCTGGGCAGTCAGAAACACTGCAGCTTTTTGTGTTAGCTCTGTCATTGAATAACAAGTCAGATGAACCTTTGGACCCTTTTCATCAGAACAGCAGCTTTGTCAATTTTCTTTCTTCAATTTTCTCGCTTTTTCGGGCTGAGAACATTGTGTTTGCAAGTGTGACACATCCAATTTGTCTCTATTTTCCATTTCCATCGATATCCCTGCATCCTTCCTGAGGGGAGTCATGACCACACTGTAATAACTCATTAGGATTTCAGTGGGTATCACACTCATAATTCAGGCTTTCTGGACCTGCTAAAGCCCCAGCTTATTATCCACTTATAATAAAGTACATACTATGAATTATTTATTAACTACAATGAAGCTCATTACTCTTTATAAGAGTAAAGGTTTAACACAAGAAGAAGCTCTTTAAAAACACTCTCCCAGTTGGATCAATCTAAAGAATTACTGCTTTTGGTGCTATACAGTATAACTATAGAGATATTTAAAAACTATGACGTATTTTCAGTCATACGATAAAGTCATATCATACAGCCATATTCCACAAGCATGCTACTTTTACACTAAGTGTATATAGTCTAACACTTGAAAAGATGCTCATCGTCTGCACAGAGTGTAGATGGAGAGTGTTTTAAAATGAACAGTTTTCAGATTTATCCAGATCTATTTCAGATTAATGTACAAACCCGATTCCAAAAAAAAAGTTGGGACACTGTACAAATTGTAAATAAAAACAGAATGCAATAATGTGGAAGTTTCAAATTTCAATATTATATTTACAATACAACATATACAACATAGATGACATATCAAATGTTTAAATTGAGAAAATGTATCATTTTAAGAAAAAAAAAAGTTTATTTAAAATTTCATAGCATCAACACATCTCAAAAAAGTTGGGACAAGGCCATGTTTACCACTGTGTGGCATCTGTTCTTCTTTTTATAACAATCTGCAAACATCTGGGGGACTGAGGAGACAAGTTGCTCAAGTTTAGAAATAGGAATGTTGTCCCATTCTTGTCTAATACAGGCTTCTAGTTGCTCAACTGTCTTAGGTCTTCTTTGTCGCATCTTCCTCTTTATGATGCGCCAAATGTTTTCTATTGGTGAAAGATCTGGACTGCAGGCTGGCCATTTCAGTACCTGGATCCTTCTTCTATGCAGCCATGATGTTGTAATTGATGCAGTATGTGGTCTGGCATTGTCAAATTGGAAAATGCAAGGTCTTCCCTGAAAGAGACAACATATGTTGTTCTAGAACTTGGATATACCTTTCAGCATTGCTGGTGCCTTTCCAGATGTGTAAGCTGCCCATGCCACGCGCACTTATGCAACCCCATACTTTCAGAGATGCAGGTTTCTGAACTGAGTGCTGATAACAACTTGGGTTGTCCTTATCCTCTTTAGTCCGGACGACATGGCGTCCCAGTTTTCCAAAAAGAACTTAAAATTTTTTTTCGTCTGACCACAGAACAGTTTTCCACTTTGCCACAGTCCATTTTAAATTAGCCTTGGCTTAGAGAAAACGCCTGCGCTTTTGGATCATGTTTAAATATGGCTTCTTTTTTGACCTATAGAGTTTTAGCCGGCAACGGCGAATGGCACGGTGGATTGTGTTCACCGACAATGTTTTCTGGAAGTATTCCTGAGCCCATGTTGTGATTTCCATTATAGTAGCATTCCTGTATGTAATGCAGTGCCTTCTAAGGGCCCGAAGATCACGGGCATCCAGTATGGTTTTCCGGCCTTGACCCTTACGCACAGAGATTGTTCCAGATTCTCTGAATCTTTAAATTATATTATGTACTGTAGATGATGATAACTTTAAACTCTTTGCAAATTTTCTCTGAGAAACTCCTTTCTGATATTGCTTTACTATTTTTCTCCGCAGCATTGGGGGAAATGGTGATCCTCTGCCCATCTTGACTTCTGAGAGACACTGCCACTCTGAGAGGCTCTTTTTATACCCAATCATGTTGCCAATTGACCTAATAAGTTGCAAATTGGTCCTCCAGCTGGTTCCTTATAAATTGGTTCCTTATATGTACATTTAACTTTTCTGGCCTCTTATTGCTACCTGTCCCAAATTGTTTTGGAATGTACAGCTCTCATGAAATCCAAAATGAGCCAATATTTGGCATGACATTTCAAAATGTCTCACTTTCAACATTTGATATGTTATCTATATTCTATTGTAAATAAAATATGAGTTTATGAGATTTGTAAATTATTGCATTCCTTTTTTATTTACAATTTGTACACTGTCCCAACTTTTTTGGAATCAGGTTTGTAGTCTGTGGCTAAATAACATTGATTAAAACAGACAGAAGAGAAGGAATAAGAAAGAATGTTGATGGATGGGATTCTTGTTTTTCTCGATAAGATTAATGTTATGCCTTAAAAGTTACAGAATTATGAACTCATAATATGTACACTGTATTTTGCACAGCAATGTTAACATGCTTCATATTTTGGAAGTTTTGCACCTTTAACCAGCATAAGTTTAAAGGTAAAATATGAGCACATTAAAAATACAATAATATCATTAATACTACACCACAGCAAAACAGTTGCAGCAGAGTTACAGTTTAGTATCTAGCACCTAAATATCTATCAGATCTGTTTAGAAAGGTTTACTTCTACTAATCTGATTGTTGGAGAGTTACACACCAGACTGTATGGTGAAGGCTACACATCGATGCATTTAAAAAATATGTATTGCTATGGTGACAGTTTCCGTGAGAAGTTTATTTACTACTTTAGTACACTCTTGAGGAGATTTTATTTTGTCCAGTGAAAAATGAGATCTTCAAAAACACACTCCCACCTGAAAAAATCTGAAAACACATTGTTGTTGACATTGTTTGGGTGATGGGACATATTTATGTGACCAAAAACAAACAAGATAGTGAATGATAAGATAATATAAGCAAAAAGAATACAGACAAGTAATGGTATTAACTAGTATTATGGAAAAACTGTTATTGTATGTAATTATGTAAATGATAATAGAAATAACTATATTACATTTGCAGTATTTGACAGATGCTCTTATAAAGAGTGACTTATTAGTATCTCATTTATACAGCAAAGCACTTATTCAGTGGATTAGCAATGATAGGTCAGTGATGCTGGGACATGAACTCGTTACCATCTTATCAGAAGTCCAACACTTCTTTCCACAGAACTATTTTAAAGATGTCCCATAACATTGAAAAGGAAGTGCACACAAGTGAAATCTGGAGGCGTTGTTGTTGTTGTTGTTTGAATTCGTTAGTGTTGCAGAATTGCAGTTGGAATACAGAAAGAGGAACAAAATACTTCCTCACTCAAAACATTTGCATTCCAGATTCACCGGTTTTTACAAGAGTTGAAAATGCACGGCAATTTGTTCCAGAGAAAGATAATGAAAAAAAAAAAAAAAACAAGCCCTGTGACTTAAAACATAAATATAGAATACTGCTGTGGGAACTAACCCATGCACTTTGTATTTTAAGGGCGATAAGACTGAATGAACCCGAATGTGTTTGCCTACGTGTGTGAGTGTTTTCAAGGGTGTGTGCTGTGTTCAGTGATACTTAGCATTCATATGTATGTTTGCTCATGTGCCACTGTCAAATGGTATGCTTTGTTTGTAAGTAAAAGATAAGCCATTATCAGATTCCTGTTGTAGTTTATGCTATTTCTGGAGAACTGTGTCCTTTTGTATACAAGTATGTTAAGCATTCATGGACCATGGCATCTGCATCTAAGCTATTTGAAATGGTGGAATGAGATATTTTACAGCGGCTGTGTGCGTTGAAAAAGATCTGTCTTTGGTTGTGTGTGTTATGTATAACACCTCATTACTAGCACCATTCCAATAAAAGTCAGTAGAAGACATCAAGCCAAATCTAAGATGTAGAGTTCCCTATGTTTATAATTCTGCTTTTATGTTCTCAAGATTCTTTAGACTTTGGCTAATCTGATGGATTGCATGCTAAAAAAAGAAAAGGAAAAAGAACAAAGCTAGAGTGTCCTCAACTTACCCCCTCTTTCTATCCTAACATTTATATCAGACAATTTGTCTTGGATAATAAAAGGCCAAGGTTTTTGCCAATGCACAGCTCTGTCTCATTCCATTCATGGCTGGCATACCTGTCTCTGTGGCATTTAAAATCATTCTTCTCAGTCTGCTCTGATGTTAAAAGGGTAAGTAGTTGACTTTGATGGCTCGGGAGAAGACTGTAAGGCTGGAGTGTTCATTTGCACATTTGGACAAAATGAAGTTTTTTATATGTATTGACTATGGTTTTTCATTCAATCGCCTTTAAACAATTCTTTTGGTGGCCTTCAGTCCTTTACAAGTGGTTCTGTCTGTTTACCACTGAAGATACATTTAAATTCATTTAATTCATTCGAAATATGTTTATATCATTCAGTTGAAACCAGTCTGTTACACAATGCAGTGAAATTCAAGGTATGAACAGGAGACCCTGATGTTCTTCACAATTGTGAATGTAAATGTGTGTGCATATGTGTGAGAGAGCAAGAGTGAAACTCACTTGGCATGAGACAGGAAAACACTTTGGAACGGACCAGTCCATTGCAGGGCATTATGCAATACCTGCCAAACTGGAGAATCTGGAGGAAACACAGAGAGAACATGCAAAAGTACAGTGACCCAAGGCAAGGATCCAACTCATAACCCTATAGAGCTGTAAAGAAATTTTTCTTGCAATAAATAGAGCAATATTTTAAATGGAAGCAAAAGGGGAAACCACTCACTTTCCTCATTTAGACTCCTCTTTTATTGTTATGGATAAAGCAGTGGTCAAGACAAATGCAAATTAAATTGAAAAAATCTAATTCACTGAATGGGAAAGTACACAAGACATGAAAGAGACACTCTGGATTCTGGTAGCACTTACTTTTGCTTCATGCCAGCTTCATCTACATAAATCAAATTCAAATTCAACATTTATTTGTCACATACACATTGATACAGAATACGACATGTAGTGAAATGCTTTTTCACGACTGCACATGTAAACATGAAAAACTAGTAATACAACATATCAATTGAAAGAATAAAGTAGTTTGATGTGCAAAGTGGGGAAAAAGCATGGACACCTCAGGTAAAGAGCATAAAAGCTCATAAACAGCTTCTTTTAACACTGTTAGACTTACACTGTGAGTGGCTCGGTTCTGTTCTGTTATAATTGAGCTTCTACAGTAACATTCATGCAACATTTTAAACTGAAACTGCAGGGTTGCTTGCAAATTTAATCAGCTAACATTCATGATAAATTGAATGTTGATTTTGTGTAGCCACAAAAAAACGCAATTATTAAGGGCAACAAAGCACTTGGTTTATGCATTAAATGATCAAACCCAATATTACTATAAACCCATTTAAAAATACTGAATGTTACATTGTTTATAGTGGAAGGAGCCATTTTGATTGTAACAACGTTCTATGAATAGGGAGGGAACCAATGGTGGAGAAGACTGCCTCAAATTGTTAAGATAATATATCAGATTAAGGGTTTTTTAATTTAAGGTGCATTACTTATAAGTTGCAACTTCACCTATATAAAGCTACAAGGCCTTTTTGCATTTGACAATAGTGTTTGAGTCTTGATTTGACTTGCTTGTTACAGTATTTGAGTACATGGATTCACTTCAATAGCACTTTTTCAGTAAAATTCAATTATGCCCAACATGTAAACATGAAAAACTAGTAATACAACATAAAAATTTAAAGAATAAAGTAACATAAAAATAAATTAAATAAGTATAAACCAGTAACTCGATTTGAGAAAAAATAATAGAGAAAAAAAAGAAAAGACTGTAGTTTCATTGCCATGTGATAAGCTTATTATTATGTAATGGTCACATTCAGAGGTCATTTGCTTCTTCCGAACCTGTGTTTTGTGTTGGCCAGCTTTTGACAAACTGAAAATGCAAAGCATAAGGTAGCACCTGGTTACACATATTCTGTGCAAATTTGTTGCATTAGTGCATCTGGTTTGTGCCCTTGTAGGCCTAGACTGTACCTATGCTTTGTTTTGTGGGAATAGAAAACAAAGCAAGGCAGTGAGGTTACATTAAATGGAGTGTTTAAATGCTGACTTAGTGTTGAATGTGGCATATTATTTATTATTAATTGGACTGACTCCTCAGTCTGCTGCTTATATTACCTATTTCAAGCAAAAGCTAAGTGTTTCTATTGTATCCTATTTAAACTATGGTGGTTTCTGTGTGTTTTCTAAATTGCAACTGTAAAAGCTGATATTTTATACAACGATTTTTTTTATCCAGTCAAACCTCTAGTGTTTATTCTTTCTGATTTCAACACTGTTTGTTCTGTTACTTGACTGTAGGGAGTTGATAAAAGCTTTTTGAACACTTTATTGCTGTATGCTGAGGGTTCCTTGTGCAGTACGAAGAAATTCTTAGTTTGCATGCTCTCATGGGTGTTGCAGTAAAATGCTGCCTTTGCTGTAAGTGCTAATTTGCACGCTATAATGACCTCATCTACCACCTCAGGACGTTTGATGTGCAAAGTGGGGAAAAAGCACGGACACCTCAGTGAAAGAGCATATAAAGCTCATAAACAGCTACTTTTAACACTGTTAAACTTACACTGTGAGTGGATATCGGTTCTGTTCTATTATAATTGAGATTCTACAGTAACATTCATGCAACATTTGAATCTGAAACCGCAGAGTTGCTTAGCAACGATTTAAACAGCTAACATTCATGATAAGTAGAATGTTGATAATAGTAGCCACAAAAAGAAATTAGTAAGGGCACCAAAGCACTCGGTTTGTGTATTGAATGATTTAACCTAATATTGCTATAAACCCAATTAGAAATACAGAATGTTACATTGTTTACAGTGTAAGGAGCCATTCTGATTGTAACATCGTTCTATGAATATGGTATTGTGGATATGAATATGTTGTTTTTTGTTATAAGTTTTCAGGTAAATGTAACAGTAATATAATTGAATTTTACTGAAAAAGTTCTATTGAAGTGAATCCATGTACTCAAATACTGTAACAAGCAAGTCAAATCAAGACTTTGTCTAATGCAAAAATGCTATATAAGAATTTTGTTTCCCAATGCAACAAGAAGAAATGTCAAAATCTCTCTTTTTTGTGTTTTTTATTAATCTAAAGAAATAATCAAGTTTTACAGAATGAATCATTTTATTGTGTATTTTGAAATGGTGTTGTGGTGTAATTTGAAATTAATTATGAATATCATTTACATAAGAGGACAATTGTGTATACTGTAAGTTGAACTTGTAGGTTCTGGTATGGAATTCTGAAAGGTGTCACATCAGAGAGGTAGACGGAAACAAGAAAAGAGCAAGAGGATGTTGGAACCAAAGATCAGATAGCTATTTTCTGCTTATGAGCCTAGCATGCAAATCGAAAGCAAATATCATGCCCTCAACAAACCAGGAGAAGCGCTGGCAGTTTATTTTAATTACAGAATGAATTTGCTCATACCAAAATAACACAAACCTCATTATCTTTTAAATAAATGAAGCCAAATTCTATTATACAGGTTTATCTGACATCTTGTTAGCACTTATTCAAGATACCAAGAAAGAAAAGCTCAAACAACTATAGAATGTATATTAACAGAGATAAAAGTAAATCGGCATGTGAGTAATGATGGCCGGTGAAAGCTGAAGCACAGGGCTCACAGACCTAAGAATTGATGCGTGTGTTTAAGTACGTGTTGAGTGTGTGTGCATGCTGGTTAATAATGAAAGTTGTTGTCATTCATTTCCTGCAGCACAATTTGACAGTCCTCTCAATGGGCACCTCATTAAAAAGGAAAGTAGGAAGAGGAAATACATAGAACATTTGCATTTTCCTAACCGAGAGCTCTGTGTGTGGGTGGGTGGATGATCGAATAGCTGAGTATGGAAAAGAGTTGGGTATGAAAGCTAGGCAATTATTTTTAACCCTAGATTATCCCAGTTTTTATATTTAATAAATATTACAATACACAATATATTGTATTTCTGAGGTCGAGGACTTTAGTTGGAAATATGCAATATAGAATGGTATTTCAATTCAATTCAATTCAGTTCATTTTTTTTGTATAACGCTTTTAACAATGAACATTGTCTCAAAGCAGCTTTACACAGACAATGTGGTGATTAAAAGTAAATATGTTCTTTGTAAGTAATTTTGTCCCTGATGAGCAACTGTGGCAAGGAAAAACTATTTCAGTGTTGTATGAAAACAATATCCAGAAAATGATTTCTTATTCTATGACGCAAACACATAACGAAATAAGCAAGGTATGAGAATACTGAGTGTATACTTCACAAGCAGTGTTGTGCTAGTTACTAAGAAATAGTAACTAGTTACAGTTACTAGTTACTTCATTCAAAAAGTAACTGAATGTATCACAAGGATTTCTGAAATAAATAACAAAACAAGGTGAATAATATATTCAGAATCAAAAACTAAAGTGGCTTCTGCATCATAAAAGCTGTTGTGTTGAGCTCTTAAAAATGTTCCTTTCACAGCTTAAGTATGAAAACGATCAACAATGTACAACAGAACACCGGGTTAGGTTATAGCTTCGAGTTTCTGGAGGAGCTTCGACAGATTGGAGTTGCTGCTATTGCAGTAGATTCGACCTTTGAACCAGAAAGACACAGCTTACATTTGACTAAAAAAGTTTTGTCTTTATACTAAACTAAAGTGAAATAATGAGCATATTTGCACTTTGAGAAACTCGTCTTGCTCTTGCCATTACTGCCGCACAGACCTGAATAAACGGAGACACGCCCACAGTGTGTCTTCTTCGTGTTTACAGTGGTTCTCATCCACCAATCCTACAATGCGTCGCTGCTGTAAACAGGTTAGACTCTAGGCCACACTTCAGCCAAAATTAATTAATTTATAAAAGTAACGGACACCGCACTATACGGTAACGGTAACGGAGTTAATTTTTTTTAAAAGTAATGCGTTACAGTATTAGTTACTGTCACAAGTAGCTGCATTACAGTAACGCGTTACTGCCCAACACTGTTCACAAGTGTATTAAAAGTCATAAAAAATGCTGTGACTGTGAGTGCAATTGATTGTTTAAGGTGTGTGTTATAAGAACGCTAATTAAACATGCTAGGTGTTGTAGTCCAATAAATTGCCACAATGCAGACTGGAGGGTGAATCTCAAACAACTCTTTGGTTCAGTAATCAGGCCACTGTTCATGGAGTCGGTCATTTTAAGGGCCATCTCAATCACAGAACCCTTCCGGGTTCTCATACCCCCAAGGAACTAGGTTTTCATACATAACCTAGAGACGTTCCCTTTCGGGAACTCGAGCTGCGTAGCAACGCTTTGTGAACAAGAGTCCAATACCGACAGACTAACCAGTCCCTGACTAGTGTGTATGGGCACAGCTATGTCGAAGGACAGAGGAGCCAGGAGCGGCACAGAGGTCAAGGTTATAAAATCTAACAAAGGTCAGCAGGGTGGACCTGCTCGCAGCCTTGCAGAGGTCTTGGAGGGACACTCCAGAGGACCAGGCCTTAAAGGCTGCCACATTCCAGGTCAAGTGCACTCTGACCCTGAACAGAGAGGGGAGACCAGAGGATTTGTAGGAAGATGCAATAGTGTCAATAATCCACCTGCTAAATGTCTGCTTATTAGCAGGGAGGCCTCTCCTCGGAGGGCCATAGCAGATGAACAGTTGTTCCGACTTCCTCCAGGGTCTCGTCCTATGGATGTAAGTGTCCTGTGCTTGCACCGGACACAGCCAGTTCAACTTCTCCTGGTCTGGGGCCTGAAAAGGAGGAGGATAGAATGCCCAGGTCATAGGATGTAACCTTGGGGATGTAACTCACTCTAGGGTGCAGAGAGGCACTGGCCATGCCTAAAGTAAACTCCAGAAAAGAGGGGGCCATGCAGCATGGCCTTGTCCCTGTCACAGATTCCTCTCTGTGGACGTTAGGGTGGGCATGGACAACCAGTGACGTTTCATTGTACAGATTACACACATTTCATTGTAAAGATTGGACAATGTGGAAGCGTTCCCAAAGCGTTGTGACACAGTTTGAGTTCCTGAAAGGGAACTGAAGAGTGAATTGTGTTTCTAATGTTCTGCTTTATGTAATTGATATTTCCCCACATCATGGTGGGGTCAAATGGAATTATTATGCCTTACAAAATATATATTGTGTATATTTGTGTGTGTGTGTGTGTGTGTGTGTGTGTGTGTGTGTGTGTGTGTGTGTGTGTATAAGAGAGGGCAGAGAATTGGTTTGTACAGTAAGTTTTATTGACAGTTAATTAATTTCTTTAACAGCTGAGCTGTGTATCCATCCTTACCACCAAAGACTTCTTTTTCTATAAATGTCCAATGCCCAAGACCATACACACACCTATACACACACTCAAACACTTTATTAGTCAGGTAACAGCTGGTCATGCTGCAGTGGGTGCCATTTGGGGGAGAAATAGAGGTTAATGAAATGTGAGCATCTAGAGAAAATGCGGTTAATGTTGCTAAGACATTGCATCATAAACTCATACGCAACTTATTTCCCCAAGGAATTCTTTCAGCCAAATCATGAAAAAGCTATAAGTGAATAGCACCTTATAATGCTATTGCATAGGTCAAATCATCCCAACATCATCACAAAAAAGAAATTAAACCTAAAAATATATTTATTTTTATCTGCATGCTAATCATTTAGTTTTTTGTTTTTCATATAAATACAGAAACAGGTCATAAAATAACAGGATAAACCAAGCAAGATAATTCTGTGAAAGTAAAAATAAAAGCAAAAATAAAAGCAAAAAAACTATAGGCAGGTATCCTGTCCTTTATTGAAGGAGGACGGTACAGTTTTTGTGTATGCGTATGAAAAAGCTTTAATAAAAAGGTAAGAATATAAAGTAAAAGCACTACAGTCAACTCCAGAATTACTGGCACCCATGGTGAAAATTGTTGCTATATTAGTTCAGCCATTTGTTAAAATGTAGGACAAATCTAACTTTCGAAATGAATTCCAAACATTGCTGAAAAGATTATTTATTGATTATTTACATTTAAGACTAAGACTTTCACAATTATTGGTACCCCTGCATTTATGGAACATCCTAAATAACAATGCTGAGATTGCTATAATGAGATCCAAAGCATACGGAGCAATCACATCTGATCTTCCACACTCTTAGGTCGAATTTCCGTCTATTAAATTTCAGCTTTTTTCCCACATACAGTAACATTATTCTAATTACCCACCAAAATATTTTTCATAACTTTCTTACTTATCTACCAATGGGTGTCACTAATTATTGTCTGTTGATACTGGATCATAAAGAAGTATCCATATGAAGGATTCATTTTAATCAAGTTATTGTAATAATAATAAAAATATTTATAATAATTATAGTTATTGGAATAATAGTTCTTAATAGCTCTACATTTACATTCACAAACTTTCACAAAGAATTTTCAATGAAAACAAAGTAAACCAGAGCTCAGGTGTATCTCCATTAGTCTCATCTGTCAGACCATCAGCTCTGCAAGTATTTCAATTGCAGTCTTTCAAGCAAATTGATTGAAGTAGCATGGTTGCTCTGCTGACCGTGGGTTAAAGGCCTTTTTTTCCATTAACCACAATGACATTTGTTTTAATGAGGTCAACTAAACAGCATATTTAGCCTTGGCCTCAGCTCATTCTATATGAAGGCAACTCTTAATGTGTATTAATGTGTGTATGTTTACACAGAAGAAGACTGTTGGCAACAAGTCTTCAACAATAAAAGGTGTGAGGAGAGGAGAGAGAGAGAGAGAGAGAGAGAGAGAGAGAGAGAGAGAGAGAGAGAGAGAGAGAGAGAGAGAAAGCCATGAGAGAGAAAGTGGACATACATATCTAAAAAATTCCCTAATGGGTGTTAACTGCAGCACAGTATAACTACTATTACATCTAAATGACCAAATCTATCATCTACATAAGGCCTATGAATCTGTTCTGGCAGTTTTATTACCTATAATTTGAAGGGCATTATTAGATTGAGAATTGTAAGCAAAAGTGCACAGTAAAAGTGCAGGCCTGTCATTTATATACAGGCTAAAATCTGAACAAATCTTTATGTATAAGCTTAAAGACAAAAGTCATCCTGAGGCACATTTGTGATGTTTTTTAAAGATTTGGCACCAACCATAAACAATTACATATTAGAATGAAAGTAGAACCTTTGGATCAAAAGGAACCTCAATGACAGAATGAAAGTAAAATAAATAAACTTAGAATCAATGCCTCTGAATGTTGGTAAAATTTTGAATTAGGTTCCCAGGACACGATCACCTTGATGTGATAACAATGGTGATTATTTTAGTTTT